>CAKNXH010000627.1:0-51588 GCA_932178445.1 Andricus quercusramuli | reverse complement strand
GTGAGCAGTGAGCTTGGGTTGTGAGTCGTAAGTTAGGAGTTAAGAGTATCGAGTTGTGAATCTTCAATTGTGAATTGTGAGGAGAGAGTTTGGGTTGTGATTTTTAAGTTGGGAGTTGTAAGTTAGGAGTTGTGAGTTGTGAGTTAGAAGTTGCAACTTGTGGGTTGTGAGTTAGGAGTTCCTTTCATTTCCCCTTCATGAAAAAAGTACGGTGGATGGATGGACACCTGACCGAAACTATGAGGGTTTTTGCCCGGGACTACGAAACCCTAAAAATGAACTTTTTTTCTTAATTTGTCAAGTATAGAGTTGGAGATTATTATTTCACCTCCATAAAGTCTGAGTCGTGAGCTGAGCGCAAGTACAGCCGTAATACGAATACCGCAAGCTTTATGATCCACGCACCGGTTTTGTCCGTACTTCCAGTACCTATACATAGATATATTTATATATACAATATCCGAGTAATATCAACATCAGTAGGTAATTTTGCACCGCGAAGGCAAAGACGTTGATGTATAGGGTGAGTTTCATAGCTCCTTATACTGTTTCCGTTCACGGACGAAATGAATGCGTCTTTTAAAGTTTACAGCCTCAGAAAATAAGAGTACCATCGACTAATGCCAAGAGGCTGTCCATAAACCTAGAAAAAACTAGGGTTCTTTCGTGGTAAATTCTGAACAAATTTACTTAGATTATTGTATTTTCCAAATAGGAAAAGAAATAATCAACAAATTCATACGTTTCTAAAAAAGCATCGTTTTTAAGAACATTCTTTGTACAAAATTTATATAAAAAAATTTCTTGAGCTTAGTGTCTCTATTTAAGAAATCCATTTAGGATCGAAATGATAAATCTGCTTTCTTATGAATAATTTATAATAATAATATAATAATTAACCAAAATCAGAGCATTAAGAAAATCACAAGTGAAAATCAGATTCCCAAACTACCTCCTTTCCGGCTTATTGGAGACAATTAAATAACAAAGAAAAAAAGAGGAAGAAAAAGGAAATAATCAACCATAACCAATCTTTTCTTATTCTTTTCCCGTCTTTTTCAGACTAGTAAGGACCAACGTGTTTTGAAACCAATTTAAATTACCAATTAGATTAGACCAATTTAGAAAAAAAAAATCTATTGCGCTAAAGAGGACCCCAAAATTCGAAATTGTTCCAAAGGAACCCAAAGGTTATGTTTAAAAACGTTTATCGACTGCAGATCTTTTCTTGATGTCGCCATGTATCGGATATCAACGAACTAAAAAGGATCCCTCAAAAAGAGTTCTATTATAGTTCCAGTTCTAAAGGATGCCAATTTTTACTTTATTTTCAAATAAAAAAAGATCAATTATTAATCAAAAATTGAATAGATAAACTTTCAATTTGATAAATGAATTTTTAACTAAATAAGTTTATTTCCAACCAGTTAAATTAAATGAAAAAATACAAATTTTTAACAAAATCATTTATTCACCAAAAATATGATTTTCCACAAAAAATCAGTTTTTCCACTTACAAGTAGAATGTTTTAGAAAACAGATGACTCTTAAATCGGTATAGATCGATTTGAAAAAAATGCAGTCAAGAAAGTTAAATTTTCGACCGAACAATTGAATTATTAAATAAAAGATAATTTTTTAACCAAAAATGGTTTCGTTAAGTTTTCAGCTTGCAAAATTAATTTTCAGCCAAAAAAACTTTTATCTAGTTGAATTTAACAAAAAAGACGAATTTAGAACAAAATAGTTGAATCCTCAACCAAAGAGATAATTTTTTAATAAATAAGATTAATATCCTACTAAAGCGAACGAATTTCCACAAAAATGGATCAATTTTCAACCAAAGAGATGCATCTTTATAAAAATGAATTTTCAGCAAAGAAATACATTTTCTACGAAGAAGATTAAGTTTTTGGCAACAAGAAGAATTTCCAACAAAATAAATGAATTGTCAACAAAACTGTTCAAATTTGACGCGAAAAATATGACTTATCTAGAAAAACGTTGAATTACTGATGCAAAAAATATTTCAATACAGAAATAAATTTTCTACAAATTAGTTACATTTTGAAATGAATAGTTTCATTTTCAACCAAATTGTTGAATTTTCATTCTAAAAAGACAAATTTTCCAAAAAATAGTTTAATTTTCAACCCTAAAATATGAATTTTCCACAAAGAAACTTCTACAGAATCAAATGGTATAATTTTCAACTGAAATGATGAATCTTCAGTTTATCATTTCAATTTGAAATCATAAACAAACGAGTTCGACCAAACAAGACGAAGTTTTAACAAATTACATAGAATTTCAACAAAATAGGTAAATTTTGTTTGGGAAAAGGTTAATTCTACAATCAAAAATTAAATTTTCAATCGAAGAGATAAATTTTCAACAAATATGATGAATCTTCAACAACAAAACTAAATTTTCAACAGGAGTTGAATTTTAAACTAAATAGAATAAATTTTTATTCAAGATGAATATTTTTTCACCAAAGGTGTCGAATTTTCGACAAAATACATAGATTAGCAATAAAATAGTTGAATTTGGTTTTAGAAAAAATACATTCTAAATTTGAAAATATCAACTTTCATCAAAAAATGGAATAGTTACATTTTCTGTTTAAAAAAATTGATTCTCAACAAAACAAAAATGAATTTTCAACAGAATTGTTGAGATTTTAACCAAAGATATGAATTTACAAAATACGTTAACTTTGAATAAAATAGTTGAATTTTTATCTAGAAATAAATTTTCCATTAAAAATATGAATTTTCAACAAAAAATGGAATAGTTACATTTTCGGTTTAAAAAATTCATTCTGAACCAAAAAAAAAATAACTTTTGATAAAATAGTTGAATCTTCAAGCAAAGAGGTGTATTTCCAAACAAACTGATGAATCATCAACAACAAAAATTAACTCTTAATGAAAGATTACTTCCAGCAAAAAGATGATTTTTTTAACTAAGAAGAAAAAAGACAAATTATTATCAAAATACATTAATTTTTCAACAAATAGGTAAATTTTCAACTAGGAAAGATCAATTTCAAATAAAAAATTGAATAGTTCAATTTTCAATTTAAAAAGTCAACCAAGACAGAAATTGACTACAAATCGCCTGCGAAAAAAAATCACTATTCGGGATGGTCATTCTTTTGTTGAGCCTTACCGTTGCCCTTTCAAATCGTTATCGCTTTTCATTCAAAATTTAAAAGTACAAAATTAAACTGTAAAAATTTTCAAATTTTAAATTACGAAATTTTAAATTAAAATGGAATTTGAAATAAAAGAAACACAGTTTCAACCTTTGCGAGAAGAAGATGTGTGAAGTTTCAATTTTTCAAAGCTAGAAAGTACCAAGTATTCCTTGAGAAGGAAACAAGCCTATAACAAATCGCAGTTATTTGTGAAAAGGGATGTTTATTTTGCGTCTAAAGAAAAGCAAGGGACGTAAAAACCAATCCTAATGCCCAACTACATTACCATAAATGCGTCGTTTACAACGCTCGTCAATAAGGGAAATCGGAAAGAAGAGTAGAACTTGCTTGCACGGATTTGATGAGAACAAGATTTTTTTTTTATATCAGAAGCTTTGTGTTTTAGGATGTCAAAAGGGTTTAATTTTCATTAGATTTGGGCATTCTTCTGTTAAATTATAGATAAGAATATTATTTAGGGAATATAACAAATCGAGGGGTTAATTACTCCTGCAATCTGGTGCACACTCATTCTGAAATCCCATGCGATCCTCTGCTAACCCATGCCATCATTTGCTAACCCATGCCATCCTTTGCTAACCCATGCCATCATTTGCTATCCCATGTCATTCCTTGCTAACCCATGCCATCCTTTGCTATCCCAAGTCATTCTTTGCCATCCCATGTCATTCCTTGCTAACCCATGTCATCTTTTGCTATCCCATGCCATCCTTTGCAATCACATACCATCGTGTGCGATCCCATGCCATCCTTTGCAATCCCATGCCTTCCCTTACAATCTCATGCAATCTTCTAAAATCCCTTGTAATCCGCCCTTACGAAAAAATATTATAGGAAATTCAGTATAGGTCGGTAAAGATTTTCCTATAAGGAATTTCTTATCATGTTTTCGCGATTCTTGAACAATCATTATAGAAAACCATTATAAGCAAATCAGTATAGAAATTAAGAATGTTAAAATATTGAAGGAGTTAATGTAAACATTTTAAAGATTTCCAGATATATCAGGAGGTTTTAAGGGATTTCAACTAATTTCGAGGGACTTTCACTGATTTTAAGGCTTTTCAAAGATTTAAGAATTTTCAAAATATTTTTATTAATTTAAAAATATTTCATCAGTTTCATCAAAAATATTTTCACAGATTTCATGGAAAATTTGACTGAAAACCCAACTATTTCAGTTTTTGTTTAAAACCTATCGTTTTAAGTTGCAAGTTTAACTTTTTTGTTAAAAATTCATCTTTTGATTTAAAATTTCATGCCTTTTGATAGAAAATTGAATATATATTCATTTGTTTTATTTATTTTGATGGAAATTCATCTATCTTGTTATTGTTTTTTTTTTTGAAAATTATGTTTTTAACTAAAAATTGATATTTTTTATTTGAAAATTCATTGGCTGAAGCTTTATTTGTTTGGTTGAAAATTCATTTAAAAAGGAAAAATTATCAAAAATAATTCTTTCAACTCAAAACTTAAGTACTTTCTCGAAAACTCGTTTTCTCGTTGGCCGAAAATTAATTTTTTAAACTGAAATTTGCTATTTTTTAGTTGAAAATTCATCCTTTTGGCTTGAAAATTTCACAAATAGTTTGAAATTTGGTTCTTCTTCGACTGAAAAATTCTTTTTGGATTGAAATCGAATTCTTTTGTCAAAGATTTGTCTTTTTCGTTTAAAAATTCAGCTCTTTTAGTAGAAAATTCAACTACTTGGTTTAAAATTGAATTACTCTGTTAAACATTTATTTTTGGCTGAAGCTTTATTTGTTTGCCTAAAAATTGTTAAAAAAAAAATTCTCGAAAAATAATTCTTTTAATTCAAAACTTAACTACTTTATTTCTTCATTAAAAATTCCTTCTTGGTTATAAATTCGACTCTTGTGTTGAAAATTCGTCTTTTTGTCTAAAAAATACATTCTATTTGGTAGAAAGTTCAACTAATTGTTTTAAAATTGAACTACTTTGTTGAAAAAAAAATAATTTCATAAGTCTTATCTATTTGGTTGAACTTTACCTACTGTCTTAAAAATTTGTTTTTTTTGTGGAAAATAACATTTTTGACTATAAATTTAAATATTTCATTCTTTGTTGAAACCTTATATTTTTTAGTTGAAAATTCAACTATTTTATGAAAAATTCGTCTTTTTTTAAGCAAAATTAATCTACATAGTTAAAAATTAGACTTTTTGATTCATCCTTTTGGTAGAAAATTGGTCTTTTTCGTAGAAAATTAATCTTATTGTTCGAAAATTAATCTTCTTTAAATTCTTTTTTTTTAATTTTAAATTCATCTCTTTGGTTGAACGTTGGTATTTTCTGGTAGAAAATTAATCTTCACGGTTGAAAATTAATCTTTTTGGTTTTAAAATTTAGCTATTTTTGAATTGAAAAATCAACCATTTTTTTTAATTTGTCTTTTTTTTTTAATTTATCCTTTCGGTTAAAAATTGGCCTTTTTAGCGGAAAATTAATCTTCTCGCTGAACAATTAATCTTTTTGGTTTGCAAATTTAGCTATTTTTTTTAACATTTGTCTTCTCAGTAGAGAATTAATCTTATTGCTTAAAAATTTGTCTTTTTGAATTGAAAAATAAACTATTTTTCTTTAATTTGTCTTTTTTGTTCTTAAATTCATTATTTTGGTTGAAAATTGATCTTTCTGGTAGCAAATTGATCTTCTCGGTTGAAAATTAATCGTTTTGGTTTAAAAATTGAGTTTTTTTGTCAAAAATGTATTTTTTCAATAGAAAGTCATTCTTGTTGGTTACAAATTTGTCTTTTTGAGTTGAAAAATCAACTATTTTTTCCAAATTTGTGTTTTGTTGTTTTTAAATTCACTATTTTGGTTCAAAATTGGTCTTTTTAGTAGAAAATTGATCTTCTTGGTTTAAAATTAATCTTTTTAATTTGAAGATCTAGCTATTTTGTTAAAAACTTGTCTTTTCAGTAGAAAATTAATCCTATTGGTTACAAATTTGTTTTTTTGAGTTGAAAAATCAACTTTTTTTAAAATTTATCTTTCTTGTTTTTTAATTCATCATTTTGGTTGAAAATTGTTCTTTTCAGTAGAAAATTAATCTTCTCGGTTGAAAAATAATCCTTTTGGTTGGAAAATTTAGCTATTTTGTTAAAAATTCGTCATTTCAGTAGAAAATTAATCTTCTGGAATGAAAATTAATATTATTCGTTTAAAATTTTAGCTATTTTGTTAAAAATTCGTCTTTTCAGTCGAAAATTAATCTTATTCGTTTTAAATTTGTCTTTTCGAGTTGAAAAATCAAATTTTTTTTTAAATTCATTTTTTTTATTTCAAATTCATCTCTGGTTTAAAGATGGTCTTTTCTGGTAAAGAATAATCTTCTTGGTTTTAAAATTTAGCTATTTTATTAGAAATTTGTCTTTTCAGTAGGCAATTAATCTTATTGGTTACAAATTTGTCTGTTTGAGTTGAAAAATCAACTTTTTTCAAATTTGTCTTTTTTTCATTTTAAATTCATCTTTATGGTTGAAAATTGGTCTTTTCTGGTAAAAAATTAATTTTCTCGGTTGAAAATTAATCTTTTTGGTTTCAAAATTTAGCTATTTTGTTAAAAATTTGTCTTTTCAGTAGATAATTAATCTTATTGGCTACAAATTTGTCTTTTTGAGTTAAAAAATCAACTACTTTTTTCGAAAATATGTATTATTATTTGTAATTCATCTCTTTGGTTGAAAATTGGTCTTTACTGGTAGAAAATTAATCTTTTTGTTTTGAAAATTCAACTATTTTGTTGAAAGAGCACTATATTTCCCTGGAATGTTTTAAACGAAAGATAAAAAAGTCTTTTCTCTCTCACCGAGAAAAGTTCCATCCAAACTTCAGTGAAGCCCAGATGCGATTTTCTTTGCCGCTGACTGTCCGTTGTTCAAGTAATGGGCGATATAAATCGCGGGGCGATTTTTCTCGCAGGATGCAACCCTTTTAGAGATTTTTTTTTTTATTATTCTTTTACGGGAAAGGGTCCTTCTCGTTGTCGGAAGGACGGGGCCTTAATCCGGCAAAGCCCGCATTGTAAATGGGGAAGGCGTGAAAATGCAAATGGGTGGGTAGGTCGGCGCAGCGGTTACGTATCGTATAGTACCTATAGCTATACTGTATAGTGCTTCGGATGCGACTCGTCGCTGTGGAAAATTTACGGTTGGCGTCACGGCTCGTCCGTTCGCTCTCGCGGACGCATTCGCGATTTCGTTGCATTCCGTCACACATTTCCGGTTGTTCGCGTTTTTCAAATTTTCATCTCAACCCTGTCACGTCGCGTCTGCCATTATTTTCAAGGTTCTGTCGGCTTTTTCGTGCTTTTTTTATTTCAGGCCGTCTACTCGTGACAATTCGTTTATGCAAGCTCTAATCTCTGAAAAGCATTTTTCACGAGTGCAGCTGACTTCCGGTTTTTGCATTTATTATTCCATTCTAGATTAAGGATAAGGCCGGTCCAAAAATGCAGTGGGATTTTTTTGAAGAATTTTTTATACATATCGCCACTAAAGATCGAATAAAAAAAAAAAATCAATCCGTTTGAAAAAATATAATGTTCAGAGGCTTTGCAAGTACCGTGAAGTTTGAATCACAACGAAAAATTCGGAAAATATAATTTCTGACACTGTAAAATTCCTAAATTGGAAAATCCCCGAATGATAAAATTCTCGAAATTATAAAGGGAAGACTGAAAATCCCAAAAAATGAAGTTCCCGATACTATAAAATTCCCGAACTTGAAAATTTTCGAATAATAAAATTTCCGAATTGGAAAATGTCCGAATAATTAAATTCTCGAATTGGAAAAGTTACGAATAATAATTTTCCCGAACAGTTTATAATATTACCGAATTTGAAAATTCCCGACAGAAAATTGCCAAATTATAAAATATACCAACTAGAAGATTCCCGAATTTAAACAATTGAACAAACAAATTTATAAACATTATTCATTTATTAAAAATATAATAATCAAATATTATTATCAAAACAAAATTATTTTTTATATTTAAAGTTTCCATATTTATTGTTGTAATTTAAAACAACAACAATAATGAAAAAAAATATATATATATATATTTGGAGGAAATTTTCACAGCAATTATTGTTATTTAAATTTTTTTATAAATGTAATTTATTTATTAAAAATATATTAATCAAATATTTTCATCAAAAAAAAAATTATTTTTGAAGTTTAGAGTTTCCAAATTTATTTTTGGAATTTAAAACAACAATAATTGAAAAAGAAATATATTCCTTCAGGAAATTTGTTTTAAAGTATTTGATATATTTAAACAATTGAACGAAAAGAAGTTATGAATATAATTTATTTATTTATTAAAAATATAATAATCAAATATTATTATTAAAACAAAATTATTTTTTATATTTAAAGTTTCCATATTTATCGTTGTAATTCAAAACAACAATAATATATATAATTAAAAACAAAGTTAAACAACCACCGCAGGGTACCACTAAGAGCAACTGCCATCTTGAAAAAATGTCAATGGCCCCCAGTAGAACCGCGGTAAAATACACCTATGGCCACGTCTCACATCCGTGAGATGGGTGGTCTATATATATATATATATATATATATATATATATATATATATATATATATATATATATATATATATATATTTGGAGGAAATTTTTCAGCAATTATTGTTATTTAACTTTTTTTGTACATGTCATTTATTTATTAAAAATATAATAATCAAATATTTTCATCAAAACAAAAATTATTTTTAAAGTTTAGAGTTTCCAAATTTATTAAAACAACAATAATTGAAAAAGAACATTTATTTTTTTTATTTATTCCTTCAGGAAATTTGTTTTAAATTATTTTATATATTTATACAATTGAAAGAAAAAAAATTATGAATATAATTTATTTATTTATTAAAAATGTAATAATCAAATATTTTTATTGAAACAAAATTGTAAAAAAATAGTTATTGTTATTTTAAATTCAAATAATAATTTTCGGAACTTCAAACATAAAATTTTTTAAATAAAAATATTTGATTATTTTATTTTTATTTTATTTTTAATAAATAAATCAATTATATTCATGACAAACTTCTTTTAATTGTTCAAATTCAAGAATTTTCAAATTCGGTAATATTATAAACTGTTTGGGAATTTCATTATTCTAGTATTTTCCAATTCGGGAATTTTATTATTCGGAAATTGTAAAATTCGGGAATTTTATGGTTTGAAAATTTTATTATTCGGGAATTTTTAAATTGGGGAAATTCACAGTGCCAGGAATTCTATTTTCCGGGATTTTAATTATAAAATTGTCGAAATATAAAAATTCCGCATTAAAAAATTTCCGAACAATAAAATTTCCGACATCTTATAATATCACCAAATAAAAAATTGACGAATTATAAAATTTCCAAATTGAAATAATAACATTTTTCGGTTATATATTTCTTGTTTATTCAAAATAGAATAATCAGATATTTGTATCAAAATAAAAAAAATATTTAGAGCTTTCTGAAATTATTGTTCGAATTAAAAATTACAATAGTTTAACAGAATATACTTCCGAATAAAAAATTTTGTTTTAAAATATGCATAGTATTAAAAAAAATTACAGGAAATGTTCTCAAAAATCGAATGTTCATTTTATAAACAATTAAAAAGATACTTTGAGATAAATCAGTGATGAATTAAAGCCTGCAAAGTTTGTTTGGAAAATTTATCAAATTGTTATTTTAAATTCAAACAATAATTAAAGAAAAAAATTTGAATATAAAAAAAAATTCCTAGATGCAAATATCTGATT
Source organism: Andricus quercusramuli (assembly GCA_932178445.1). Classification (NCBI taxonomy): domain Eukaryota; kingdom Metazoa; phylum Arthropoda; class Insecta; order Hymenoptera; family Cynipidae; genus Andricus; species Andricus quercusramuli. Next base: position 41,549 of record CAKNXH010000627.1, on the reverse strand, counting down.
ATTGTGTTTATAATAAATAAGCATTGTTAATTAAACATTGGGAATTTTATAATTTGGCAACTTTCTGAGGGGAATTTACCAATACTGTAACATCATAAACTGTTCGGGAATTTTATTATTCGGGATTTTTATGTTTTGGAAGTTTTACTATTTCGGAATTTTATAGTGTAGGTGATTCTATTTTTCGGGATTTTTCAGTCGTCCCAAGTTTAACACGTATTTCCCATTAGAAAAAAGGCGTTTTTGTAAATTGTATTGAAAATCGTCAATATTAGGTGAATTTCTAATTCATAAATTATTACTTCTTATAATTGGCCACATGTTCACATCAATTGTTTAAACAATTCATTATTGTAGCAATTTATAAAAATATTCTATCACAATAAGGCTCGAAAATTGCAGTTTTTTCTAAATTCTTCCACTTTTTGACCACTTTTTAATTGGAGTGAGATAATAATTAAAGTTGACAACAATAATTGTTCAAACAATATGTTATTATTTTTGATAGTATTCTCTTTCAATAATTTCGGAAATTTTTTTTTTAAATTTAATTTCCAACTTATTTTCAACTTTTCAGTTAGAGCGAAACAATAACCAATTGAATTTACATAATTTATTGTTTTAAAAATGTATTATTATTTATAATAATATTCTCTCAGAATAATGCTAGAAGGAGGAATTTTTAAATAAAGTTTTGCTTTTTTTGTCCACTTTTTCATTAGGGTGAAATAATAATAAATTGACGTTGATAAACCTAATTTTCTAAACAATATGTTATTATTTATAATAATTAGGATAAGAACTTTCAGAATAATGCTATAAGGTGGAATTTCTTTATAAATTTTTCACTTTTTGTCCACTTTTGAATGGGTGAGGTTTTAATCAATAAAATTCAGCAAACATAATTATTTAAATGAACTATTATTGCTTGAAACTTAAAAATGTGTAAATTAAAAGGGCGAAAATTGAAATTGTGAACATCTCAATTTTTTGAAAAATTGGAAGCTTTTAAGATGAAGGCATTCAATCTTCAAAGTTTTATAGCACACGTTGAAAAATTCAAAAATCCATAATAACTTCAAAACTGAATTACTTTCTTTTTGATCGATATTTTCCTTTACGAGAAAGTCGAAACGCGAGAGACGTCCGGTTCTCTTTCCGGCACATTTCGCTTGTTTGTCAGTTCGGGCGTCTTGGTGTCTCGAATTCAGAGCATTTCTCGACTTTCTTACGATCTTGACAGTTTCGTCAACAAGCTGGTCGTAAAGCCAAACGATCTGGAGGAAAGGGAAGTCAACGCAAAAAAAAAAATTAGCTACTGCATATATACATACACAGTACCTTCAACATGGATAACATACCGTAAAGGCGACATTCGCGATGAAAGTTCAATGGAAATTTGCCAGCGCTACAGGGTCGCATTTATCTCCCTTGGGACGATAAACATTTAACTTCATTTAATGGAAATTTTTACCGAGGCGAACAGCTTCACGAACTTAAAAATCTGAAACTTTTGCTCGCTTTTTCCTTTTACTATTTTTATTCTTTTCTATTGTTTGGGGTGTCTACTCACCTGGAAATCCTGGAAACCCTGGAATTGCCGGGGAGTTTTATATACCTGTAAAACCTTGGAAATGTAAGGGAATTTTGTTCTAAAATCTTTTTTATTGCGAGCGTGCTTAAATTTTTCTTGAATTGTAATATACAATTGAATAACAATCTTTTTTATTTGTAAAAACAGCTTTATACTACTGGATTTAACTATTTTTTCAAAAATTCTTTTTTTTTTCATTGGAAATTAGATTTTTTTTTTAACTGAAAATTCAACTATTTGGTTGAAACTTCATGTATTCATTTTTTTTCTAAATTTGTACTTCTAATCACAAATCTTATATTTTAGTTGAGAATTTATACTTTTTGGTTAAAAATTAAACTACGTGACTGCCAGTTATACTCTTTGGTTAAAAATTCATTTTTTTTCAATATTCAATTTTTTTTTACTTGAAAATTCGTCCCTTGTGGTAGAAGATTAATCTTCTTTGTTCAAAATTAATATTTTTCGTTGAAAATTCCACTTCTTGGTTAAAGGTTAAACTCTTTGGTTAAAATTCATTTTTGTGATGAAAATTCGTCATCTCAATGAACAATTCTTCTCTTTGGTTGAAAGTGTAACTATTTTATTGAAAAATCTTTTTTTTTCAAATTAGTTTTCTTATCTGAAGATTTAACTATTCCAGTTATGGATGTAACTATTTTGTTGAATTTTTTTTTCATAAAAATAAATTTTTGAACCTAAAATGTAATCAATCTTAAATATTCCATAATTTTTGTTTAAAATTTACCTCTTTGGTTGAAAATTCAACAGTTGAGTTGGCAGTTTTTTTCTTTTGGCTGAAAAATTTTTCTTTGTTACAAATCCGTGTTTTTGGCTTAATTCAAGTGTATTTGATTGAAAATTAAAAAATTGTTTTGTTATAATATCAACTCGTATACTCTCAAAAACTCAAAAAGACGAACAATTTATGCTGATGACTTTTTTCGATAAAATAAAATTACCAGAGTTACAGCATTTACAAAATTCGAAAAAACAACCGAAAATGAAAATTGGAAGCCAAATAACGCGCGGTATGTAAAAAAAGTCAAGAAAAAGGATAAGTTGCTTTTCGGACACCCTAAACGATTATTATAACAACTTTTTGAATTTTCATGGAAAATTCAAATTTTGATCGCACAAAAAATTATGAAAAATAAAAAATTCATCTCTATGTTTAAACTGCGCACGATACGACAAAATATGAGAAGAGAAAAATTTTGCACTCGAGAAAGATCTTTACATTTGTTATGAATCACTTTTCGATAAGAAGCTTAGTTTTTGTTTTATGTGTAAAAACATCATTAAAAATAAAGAAATACAAATTTTCGAACAAACGGCGCAAGGTACGAAAAAAAATTAATTCACAAAAGTTTTACACCCGAATAAGATCTATAAATTTGTTATTAATCATTCTTCACATTAAAAATTAAAAATAATTTTTTCTTGAAAAATTACACAAGGTTCGAATAAAAATTGATAGACGAAAGTTGTTCACTCAAAAAAAATTTACAATTTTGTTATTAATTATTTTTAGATAGGACGAGTAGATTTTCTTTTAACAGTAAAAAATAAGACTAAGAATAAAAAAATTACGTTTTTGGAGAAGAGACACAAGAGAGGAAAAAAATGAAAGAACAAAAGTTGTTCAACCAAAAAAAAAGATATACAAATTTATCATGAATTTTTGTTATAAGAATACATTGGAAATAAAAAAATTAATTTTTGGGAAAAACGAGACAAGTTAGAATAACTTTTTATTTGATAAAATTTTTCGCGTAAATTGTATCTACACATTTCCTCAGAACCACTTTACGCTAGGATCCGTATTTTTGGTTTAAATCATGAAAATAACATATAAAATGAAAAAATTAAATTTATGGAAAAACGATACAAGTTGCAGTAAAATGTTTAATGACAAACTTTTCTATGGAATGCGCAGTAATCATGATAAATAAAATGTGTACCTCATTTTCCAATATCGGATTAACCCGTAGTGGTCACACTGGGTCCAGTGGACCCCAGGACATACTTTTTTTCAAAGCTTTTTATGATACTATTTTTTCTTCAAACTATACTATTTTGAGTGTGAAACGCAGGAAGCGTTTTTGTTCAATCTCAAAAATTGAAATTTTGATGAATATTTTTGTGAAAAAAGTCAAGTTTCTCGACAAAACTTTTTCTCGCGTTTTTCAACATAAAAAACTGTGGAAAGGAACAATTTATTGGATTATGAAGAGGAAGCCTTGAACTAAATTCCAGTTGAAAGTTTGAGTCGATACATCAAAGAGTACGCAAATGGCAACTGTTTTTCTGCGTGGGGTCCATTGGACCCAGTGTGACCACTGCGTTATTCTTAGGAGGTGTGACCACTACGGGTTAAAAAGTTCAATAAAAAATTTGATATAATAGTGATGAGAATGTGCTCGTTAAAGCCCAATGAGCTTTAACAAAAGAGAATTCACAATCACTGAATTACAGATGTCGATGCCTCGACCTTCAGTTTAAAAAATCTGTGCACAATCTTCATTCGAGAATCAAACTACTTGATTAAAAATACAACTATTCTGTTAAAAATTGAACTGTTTTTATGAAAATTCATACATTTTGTTAAAGTTTTCTTTTTTTGTAAAAAGTTCTACTCAATAGCGACCCTAAGGAAGCTGTCCAAATATAAGATTCAATTTTTCGAATTATTTTATACTTCAAACTTGTGGCACAATAGGCTTTATAGCTTGAGCGCCAGGGGAGTTCTTCATGGGCTTCCCGCCAGTATTAAAACTAACTATACTACAAACTTTCAAAATCTGCATTGAAATCCATTCGGCCGAATAAAAATTTGTCCTAATTTTTCTTCCAAATTACCTTCTGCCCTAATTTGTATTTGGTATATTTTTGTAGAGATTAGTAAAATAAAAATGAAAGGAAATAGAAGTTTGGCGAATATTCAGGCACTTTCAATGTTTTTTTTTGTTTATCAATTAATTTTTCTCACTGGCTTCGATGAAAAAGTACCCTCAGAGAAGAAATTAGGAAAAAATAATTACTCTCATATTGTTAAAATGCCTTGAAGTTGTTTTTCCAGAATATTCCCCTGGAGATTATTGAAAGTTGTTTTTTCATAGCTAAACAGACGTAAACACACCACTTATTGGAAGGGTGGCATAGAAAAAACATTTTCGCTCCTGAAAATCCTCTGAAAAACCACCCTCGGTGGAACCCCATGTTTGTCTAGCTTCTCGAGAAAGCAGAGGGTCTCGAGGGATATACGCCCTTGATCGAGTAGCAACCTTCAAAATTAAACACATGGTATAGCGAAAAAATTTACCCCCATTTTTCACGATCGTTGGGGTAAAAATGTTTAATATTCTCTCAGGAAGCTAATTTAGATTAGCAGCATCAATTTCTTTCTATTGAACTGCAAACAAATTTTTGTGAAATTTTCCCCTTAGATCCTTGTAACAATAATTAAACTAAAGTTTGGGAAATTTCCACAAAAAATTTTGAGAAGAGTTCCCCAAGAGTTTTTGGGAAATATTTCACCATAATACCTTAGGGAATATATATTCTAAAAGTTTTGGAATTTTTAACAACATATTTTGGGGAATATTACCGTAAAATTTCATGGAATACTTGCCTGATGTTAGGGAATTTTTCCCAATTTTTGAAAAAAAAACCTCAATTTTGTGTAAATTTTGCTCACCATGATTGTGGGGAAGAAACATCAATTTTAAGGAAAATTTTTAATAAATTAGTTGGAGAATAAAAATAGTATTTTATGTACCTTTGTAAATAAATTACGTATCTTTAAAGTCGAAAAAATTCATGGATGCCAAAAGACGTTAAATATAAAATAATTGATAATTAATAATATTTTTATACTATCATATGATAAATTTATTTCGTGGTACATGTAAATGAATAAAAAACTTGGCAATATCACTTACTTGGAAAATATCTCCAAATTTGTCGGAAAAATTTCCAACTGTTTGAGAAAAATCGCGTTGTAAATGAGAGAAAATGACTAAATTTTTTGGAAATCTCTTGACTTTTGAGGAATATTTCTCATTTCTTAGGAATTTATCCATTTTTTGGGGGAAAATTCCATAATTTCTTAGTGAAACGTATTTTTAAAGTAAAATTCGAAATTTTTCGTAAAAAAGAATTGGGAAAGTTCCCCAAATTTTTTACGGTGTATTAAACTACATTTTTGTTTCAAATTCATTTTTCTTTTTTGAAAATTCAACGATTTTTCTGAGAATTAGTTTTGTTTTGGTTGAGAAGTAATCGTTTCAACTGAAAATTCAATTATTCCATTTGTGGATGAAAATTCTCCTTCTTGATTTTATATTCATTATTTTATTTAGAAATTCAATTATATTTGGTAAAAAGTCTAATTTTTTTGGTTAAAAATTAATTTTTTCGCTTAAAGTTTCATCTTTTCGATTGGAAATTAAAACATTTGATAAAAAAATTTTCTTCTTTGTTTGAGTTCGACTGTTTTGATTCAAAAGAAAAATCTTTGTTGTTGTAGTATCAACTATTACATTTTTCTTTTAAAATAAATTTTTATGTTTGGTAATTAATTTTTTTATTTGAAAATTCAACTATATATACTTGGTTTTTATTAAAAAGTAAAACATTCTTTATTCATAATATCAGCTATAATATTTTCAGCTGAGAATTCATTTTTTTTATTAAAAATTCTATTATTCTGGTAAAAAGTCATGTTTTTTTAGTCAAAAAGCAATATTCTCAACTGAAAATTTAACTATTCCATTTTTCGTTGAAAATTAATCTTTTTGGTTAAAAATGGAATTGTAATTGGTTGAAAAGGGAATTATTTCGTTGAAATTCATTCTATTGGTTGAACGATTCATCATTTCAGTTGAAAATTCATTTCTTTGTTGAGCGAATAAACTTTTTTGTTGAAAATTCTTCTTTTTTTGATGTATTATAAGATTAAATAAAAATTCAACAATTCAAGTTTTGGTTGAAAGTTTACATTTTTTACATGTAAATTAAACTCTTTGGTTAAAAATTTAACTATTTTAGTGGAAAGTTAATTTCTTTCGTTGAAGATTTACCTATTTTGTCAAACATTTGTCTTTTTTTGTTGTAAATTGATTTTTCTTACTGAAAATTTAACTATTTTGATAAAAATTCATGTATTTTGTTGAAAATTCGCACTTTTTAGTAGAAAATTAATCTTCATGTTAAAAATTTATCTTTTTGTTAAAAAATTCAACCATACTTGGTTGAGAGTTAACCTACTTCATTAAAGATTCATTATTTTCGGTTAAAGAATAATCATTTCAGTTTAAAATGCATTTATTTAATGAAAAATTCAGCTATTTTGTTAAAAATGCGTTTTCTGTGCTTAAAAATACATTTTTTTTATTCAAAAATTTAACCGTTCTATTTTTTTCGAATATAGTGTTTTTCTAGTTAAAAATTACAATATATAGTTTAAAATTGAAGTATTTTATTGAAAATTCGTCTTTTTTATGAATTCAATTGCTTCTTATTGAAAATTAAAATGTTTTTGGCTACATTATTATCTATTACATTTTTCGCTAAGAATTCATCTTTTTTATTGAAAATTTAACTATTTTGGGGAAAATTCGTTTTTCTTCACTGAAAAGGATAAACATTTAACTACCCCATTTTTGGTTAAAAATCAATCTTCTTCGTTAAAATTTTTTTTCGAAAATTCAGCTATACTTGGTGAAAGGAACAGCTTTTTTGTTCAAATCAATGTTTGTAGTTAGAGATTTATCTCTTTAGCTGAAAATTGACTTTTTTGTTGAAATTTTTTTCTAGTGGAAATTTAATCTTCTGGACTGAAAGTTCATTTTTTTTGTTTGAAAATTTAACTATACTTGGTTGAAAGTTGAACTACATCAATGAAAATTAATTTCTAAAAATAAAGATTCATTATTTGAGTGGAAAATTCATCTCTTTGGTTAAAAAATCAACTAGTTTTTCAAAAATTCGTTTCATATTGGAATCAATATGGTACCTACAATAATTGTTATTAAAAAGAATTAATTTTCCTATTCTCTTAAGAAATGACTCTATTTTCCCTATTTTGAGAGCATTTTGGGCTATGAAGTCTGTCATTATTATTTAATTCTTAATACACAAGTTTCCTCGATAAAGAATTTTATTATGCGTGAAAACATCGTTTTTCGCAAGTATAGCTCACATATTTTCATTAAGAAATTTTTTATTTCAGAACTTTGACAATGAAAGAGAAAAATTGCATTCGTTTCTATTCTAAACCTTAAATCGATAGAGAACAGTTTATACAATACTGCTTAAATTTATTCGAGACGAAAACAAAAGACGGTAACAATGGCTCATTGTTAGCTTTTCGAAACCCGCCTTCATTTAATTAATCGAGAAAACGATTTTGTTTCCACAAAGGCGAAAAAACGAGTCAAGAAAACTATTGCTATTGCTGTTTTAGAAATTGTAGCTGAAACAAAGACTTTACTCTTCAAATTAGAGCGATTTTTCAAAAACAATTTATGAGAAATTAACATCTTAATTTTATAAACAAATTATATAAACAAATTCACGGTGTCGGCATTTATGGACAGAATAAGATTGTGATTTTTCTCATTATCTTTAAATTCGGTCTAATAAAAAAAATAGTGATAACATTATAATAATTAATAATAATTCATTCACTGAACATAAGTACAAATACAATTTAAAGATAATAAGTGACGAAGCTGTGTATTTGTTAATAAAATCAAGATATAATATCGGATGACAAATTTTTGTTACTAAACATCACTGGAAACATAATTAGGGAGAATTAAAAATGGAAATTATGTTCTTTCTCCTAAATAATGTCGACACTGTGCATTTATTTATATATATAATGCGAGAAGAATTGAGAGAAAAAATTATTTCTTCCTCCTTGTAAATGACACTGTGCATTTGTTTATATAATTTGTTTATAAAATTAAAAAAGAATATTAAATGACAAATTCTCATTACTAAACATCACGGGCAACATATAATATTGAGAGACAAAAATAATTTCTTCCTTGTTAAAAATGCCGACACTGCGTATTTGTCTACATAATTTGTTTATGAAACAAAAAAAATGCTGGAAGACAAAGTTTTTTGCAGAACATCGGGCAATATAAATGAATTCAAATGAGAAAAAAATATTTTCACTTACAAATGCCAATAATATGCATTTGTTTATATAATTTATTTACAAAATTAGGAAAAAAATCGAATAAATAACGGGCAAAATAATTTCAGTGGAATTATGAGTAAAAACGATTTTTTTCTTCTTATAAATGCAAATACTGTGCATTTGTTTATATAATTTGTTTATCGAATTAACAAAGAATATCGAAGAATAAACTTTCTATGACCTAGTCGGTAACAGCAAGTATTACAAACATTAAAATGAACTTCACAAATGAACTGTATTTATTAATAAAATTTGTTAATAACAATTAAGTTTAATAGTCAACAAATTTTTTATTTTCCACAGATCCACGTCTTTCAAATTCAAGCAAATTCGGCACATTACAAATAATTTTTAGGAAGCTAAACAAGAAAATTGAAAAAATCTACATTTTCCGCTATTGGCATTAAGATAAAATAAAACAAATCAAAACTTAAAAAAAAAAATTTCAAATTTTCGAAATTTTGAGATCGGAATTTTTAAAATTCCCAAAACTTAAAATTAAAAAATTTTAATTGCCCACCAAAAAAGTATTATAAGTAATTTAGAATTATCGGAATTTACTAATTTTGGAAACTTGAAATTTTGAAACTTCGGTTTATAAAATTTTTGTAATTGTATATTTTTCAGAACTTAACAATTTTGTCAATTTGACGTGTTTTAATTTTTCTAGTTTCGTTAAATTTTACTTCCGAAATATTTCAATTTAATTAATAAACATTTTCGGTAGTTTAATAATTATTTTTTCGGTATTTTTCTACATTGAGGATTTTCCTTTTTTGGCAAAATTAATTCAACCCGGTGATAAATTTCGGAAAATTATGATAAATTGAGGAAAATAAATTTACGAGTTTCATAAATTTAACCTAATTCAAAATTCTGAAAATTTTAACAAAAAAAAATGTAAGGTCTCGAATAACGAAAATTTTATGATATTTTCTGATCTGTTCGGATGAAGTAAATTGAGAAGAAAAATTCAACAAAACAGAAAAGCAAGAATCAGAATTTCATGAATTTTATGTTTATAAATCCAAAAACCAAAAAAAAAACTTTAAAAAATCAAGAAAGAATCAAAAGTGGCCTTTTTGAGAAAGTTCAATTTTTAGTGTTTTTTTTTTGAAAGATTTATGCTATTTTAATGATTAAAAATTTTTGTTAAGGTTTTTTCAGTTATCTGAAAGAGTGTAGATTAAAATATAAGTTGCCACACAGAAAACTAGGTTATCTCAAATTTAAAAAAAAAATTGAAATTGAGATATTTTTCACTATTTTCTGAATTTACCTTAAGCCTATATTGAAATTCGTTGTAAGTAATTACTGACAATTTCAAATTCATAATCTACAGAAAATTCAAATTAAATTTTTTTTATTTTGAACTGTGATACATTAACGTTATTTTTTGAATAAAATTGCTTATTCCTACAAACTGGATTACATACAGTTCACTGAAGTGATCTTTCACGGACGTTCGTCAAAAATCTAGATACTGACGCTACAATAATGTCACGTGTTTCCAACATGTTCTTTTTTATTTCCCATTAACGAGATGTCACAGAACCAACCAATCGAAAAATTGGTGCAAGCATGTGTTTCCCTATTTCTTCAGGTTGAGCAAATTGGCCAGCAAATATAAATTCAAATTCGTTCAATTTCAGTTGATTACATTCAGCACTTCGTTTAGTAACCAGTTTTTTCATAAATATATTTTTATAAGTCGTGATGGTTGAAAATTAAAAAATTATTTTTACAATTGATCAGTTTTGTTGGTTTTTTCCCCTTCTTCCACTTCTCTCATTTCCTTTATTTCCCTTACTTCTGATACCTTCATTTCCCTTCACTCAATTTACTTCCCCTTTCGTTATTTCACCTCCCCTCTCCTCATTTTCCATCACTTCCCATACTTCCCCTTCTTTCATTTTCCTTCACTTGCCCTATTCCCCCTCGATTCCTTATCTCCACACTTTCGTAACTAAGACTCCTCTTCTCCTACTTCCCATCCTCTGAGCCGTGACTTTTATTCCCATACTCACCCAAACTACCTTCATTGCTCTCCCTTTACTTTCCTTCACTTCCCTTCCTATTCTTTCTCACTTCCCTTTCTGACTTCTCATCAGTTTCTCTACTTTCTCTCACTTTCCCTACTCCTCTTCTCCAATTTGCAATCACTTTATCTATTGCCCTTTCATCCATTTCCCGTTACTTCACCTGCATTATCACCCCTTACTACCCCTACTTCCAAACATCTTATTTCCCTCACTCGCCCTAAATCCCATCCCGTAATTTCCTCACACTTACCCTACTCCCTTTATTCTCATTTGCCCTCACGTACCCTCGCCTCATTTCCTATCGTTTCCCCTGTTTCTCGTTCCCTCACTTCACCTTCTCACTGTTCCCTTCACTTCACCTCCTCTCAGTTCCCCTCACTTCACCTTCTCTCACTTCTCCAAGTAGTACTCCACTTCCCATCCTTTCCTTCCCAATCCATGACTCTTCCTACTCACCCGCCCTACCCTAATAACCCTCCCTCCACTTCCCTCTCCATCCTCCTTCACTACCCTCACTTTCAATCATTATATTTTACTTCTTTTACTTTTGACTTTCCCGTCCCTACACACCCGCACTACCCTTATAGCTCTCCATTTACTTCCCTCTCTATCCTCTCTCACTACCGTTCCTCACCTGCAATTATTTCTCCTACTTTCTCACTTTTCCTCACTTCCCCTACTTCCCTTCTCTAATTTCCGCTCGCTAAGTCTACTTCCCCTCCTCTTATTTCTCATCACTACCCCTGTTTCCGATGCTCTCATTTCCCTTACTTTCCCTTTCTTCCCCTTCTTCATTACAGAACACTTTTACCATTTAGCGTCCCATCACTCTCCCTACTTTACCTATCCTCATTTGCCCGCACTTTACCTACTTCTATTCCCCTTATATTCCCTTACTTCTCCTATTCTTCCGTCCCTCGTTTCCCCTCATTTCTCCCTACTTAAACTTCCTCATGTCCTCTACTTACAGAATAAATGCGTTTTTTTGTTTTATTTTGAAAAACAATTTAAGCAGTGGTCATGCGACCCTCAAAACCCTCAAAATGATGAAATCTATATTAATTAACGTTAATTTCTGTGAAAATAATAAGTATTTTTTAGTAAATACAACTGATCGTACCACACGCTGAGAAGAAAAAAACTTTCTCCAATTAGACCAAAAGTACTAACCCTGATCGAAAAAAACTACCCTTTATAGAGGTTAAATTTTAAAATATATCTTTAAATTGAATTCTATTTAAACAAAATTTACTTGAATTTTACGAAAACTTAACTTCTTCAAGCAGTCTGTATTATCATTAGAGAATAACAAAAAATATTTGACATCTTTTCATACTAGATGGAGCTATGAAAGGAAAATTATTTTGTATAATTTTTGTCTGAAAAAAGATCTTCTCCTTTCGCTCCGCCGGAAATCGAACCACAGAACTACTGATTTCCGGTCAGATGCTTCCCCATTAAGCTACTAAAGAGATCGAGAGAAGAACCTTTTTTCAGAAATACACGCATGATTTTGCTAGATGGTGCAAATGAAATTTTTCAAGGAATCTGTATTATCATTAGAGAATAACAGAAAACATTTAACGTCTTTTCAGACTAGATGAAGCTATGAAAGATGAAGATGAAGACGAAGATCTTTTTTCAGAAAAAAATTATTAAAAATAATTTTTCTTTCATAGCTTGAAGTACTTAAAGTAAACAATGATTTTTTTGACCCAGAGCAAAGAAATAATAAGTTTGAGTTTAACAACTAATTTTTTTTTTTTCAATCAAATTTTTTTCTTCATACAGGGGTAGTCTCCTGGGTTCAAGTCCTCGCCCATCAGCGTTTGGTGCCATCAGTTGTATTTCTTGCGAAATGTTATTTGTTTTTTCCGGAAATTAACGTCAATTAATTAATTTGAATCATTTTGGGACTCTTTAAGGTCACAGGACTGCCGGCTTAAATTTAGTTTTTCAAACAATAATACGTGTTTATTTTTTCACTAAATGGAACAAGTTTAGGGGATATTCAATAATAATTCTTCTCTCTTCGTGTCAAATGAAAAATTAATAAATTTAAATTTAAATTAATTTAAAACGCTTCCGCCGTTAAAAATTCCTGCTTATTTTTCAGTTTATCAATATCTATCTTCTATATATACAAGCCTTCATAAAATTTGTATGATCCGGAATACATCGTTTCCGAGGATAATAAAAAGTTAGTGAATTTGGACAATAACGTCCATCTTTTAACGATCGAATCAGCAATAATTTAGCGAATAGAAGGCGTAATATTGTGGAGTTAACATTAACGCACCATGCTTAGGGCTGAACGAAATGTTTTCCCAAAACATTTGGTCGTTAAGGTCGATTTTCCTGTTCCATTATTTACGTAAATTGATTCGTACATCAGACTATTTCCGCATCACGCATTTACAGAAATAGAACGCGAGGTCGGTCAGCGCGATGAGAGTAATTTATTTTAATAGTCATTTTGGTAATGGCTCTTTGAACATGGCACATAACTCTCTGAATGGCTGGTGTTCCCTTTGCGTTATGTGAAAATGCTTTCTGAAATAAAAATACCTAACTAACCCTATTTTTTAACCACAATATCGTACATTTTTTATATTTCTTTATTTTTACCCACTTAGTGCCCTTAATGAAAGGAGATACCCTGCTTTTAAATATCTCGAAAAATTCTTGGTTGCAATCCGCAGTCAAGCTGGTTCCTATCTAAGGTTTGAGATTGTCAAGTTGTGCAACCGTTTCCTCAAACCTGGACAACTTTTTTTGATTAAACTTTCTTGGTCGAAATGCAACAATACTTCAGTTCGGAAGCAGACATTTGTTTTATTTTTTGATAGTGCGTTCTGCGTTCTGAGATAACAGCACAACATCCCTATTTCGAAACCACAATATCGTGAAATTCTTTTCATTTCTTTATTTTTACACAATTTTTTTACCATTAAAGGAAGGAGTCATTCTAATTTTTGAATATCTCGGAAAATTTTGGATTGCAATCCGCAGCCAAGCCTGTTCTAATTGTAGGTTAGTGTGACTTTGAGATTGTCAACTTGCATATCCATTTCCTCGAACCTGAATAAATTCTTTTTATGAAACTTTTTTGATCTCAATGCAACAATACTTCCGCTCAGGGTTTTATGATAAGAATTTTCTTCATCTCTTCTTTTCTTTATCCATTCTGTCACTATCATTTCATATCTTATTAGGTTTTGTCAAGAAGAGGTAAAATTTATGACAAGGAAAAATTATTTCTAAGTTGTACCGTCTCTGTTATATGAAGAATGAAAAACTGAATATAAAATCTAGGAAAAAGATGTTCTATTCTCGATATTTGTTGCCAAGTTCTGATTAACAAGATTTCACAATCTCCATCATTGAAAGCTGGAATCGACTTTATTCAAATTCGAATCAAGGTAGAAATGGGGAAACATAAAAAGAGGGCTTAAAAAAGGGAATGAATGTACGTCCCCGGGGATGGGGACACGTATAGAAATAAAAAGACTTCGGTCCTAAATGTAACGTAATGCACCCTTCGATTGATGGAAAAGATTGTTGATGCACAAATCATATGAAATCGATAACCTTTTAGTTCTAAAAAAATCATAAAAAAGTGTCTATCAGTGATGGGAAGTAACTATTTTTTTTAACTAGTTACCATTCTGGCAACTATAGTGGTAACGAAGTTACTTTTGTAAGCAAGTAACTAATTGACAATTAACTACTTTCATCAGCAAAAGTAACTTTGAAAAGCGTTACTTTTTTACTTACTTTCGAAATATATATCATTTAAAGTATTAAAATGTTGGCGGAAAGTTTTCAACAAATTCTTCAGATTGAAATCGAGACGGGGTAGATCGAACGAAGATGGTTTCGAAAAATTATTTCCATTTAAAATCAGCTGAGTGAACATAATTTGCAGGTTTCGCATTAAAAAAAAACGTGAAAAAAATTCAACGGTTAATATCGTCCGTTCTCTTTTTTTAGTGATTTAGGAATTTTAAAACTTTGGTATTTTAGATTTTTTTACATCCTGGAACGTTTCAAACACCAGAAAAAATTTTGTTGTTGAAGAAGTTTCAAGTTCGACACATTAAACTTTTTCAAAAAGCGTATACACTTGACCTAATACAAAAAAACCGGATTTTTGCACATTTCCACAACATTCTAAAATGGGGAAAACCACTTCTTTGAATTTGTCATTTTTTATCATCATTCATTCGCAAAAACTATACCCATAAAAAATTGTTTATAATGTTTGAACAAATTTTTATTTATTATTAAAAAAATGAAAGAAAAAAATCAACGAATAATATATAATTCGAATGGATTTAGAGAAATGTAAGCGAAATTAGAAGAATTAAATAGAATTCATAAAAATTCAAGTGAATTGAAAAAAAATTCGCAAATATTGCAAAAATTAATTGAATGCATTAAATTTGGAATGGATGGTGCAACATTCTAGGAAATTAAAAAGAATTTAATTAAGTTTGAATTAAGTAGAATTAAATAAATTCATAAGAATTAAATCGAATTCATAAAAACTCAATAGAATTCAAAAGAATTAAGCGAGATTAAAAAAAATCAAGAGAATTCCAAAGAATTCCAATTTTTAAAAATAAATCAAGAACAATTCAGGGTGAATCCCAAATAAATTCAAATAAGTTGAAAAACAATTTTTTAATCCAAAATGTTTCACTGATTTCTGTAGAATTAGAGGGAATTTATAAGAATTGAAAGGATTTGCAGAGACTCTAATTTAATCCTCAAGAATTTGAAAGTATATAATTGATCAAAATTTTACAAATAAAAAAATTTCATACGTTTGAGTAAAATCTAAGGGAACATAATTTAGGGCGAATTCATTGAGAGGATGTGAATTGAAAAAAATTGAATAATATGGAAAAATTTAATTAAAATCATCGACTTTTGAATAAGGTGCGTGAAATTCAAGAGAATTCAAAAGAATTCAATAAATTTCATAAGAATTCAAGGCGAGTTTAAAATATTTCAAGGTGAATTAAATTTTTAAATAATTTTCCTAATTGGTTAGAACTGAGTGAATTTATAATAATTCAAATGAATTTGAAAGAATTCAGCTAACGCAAAAGAAATCAAAATAAATTCAAATAATTGCAAACTTCCTGTAAAGAAGTGAGGATAAATTAACAAGTTTTTAGGTAAAATTCCAAATTAATTCAAAAAAGTTGAAAAAAATTCGAAATATTCTCATGATTTCACTCGAATTGAAATAATTTCAGAAGCATTGAAGGGAATTGAAGAGGCTTTGATGGAATTCATAAGAGTTTACATGAATATGATCCAGAAAAAAATTTTACTCAAAAAAATTTCGTCGAATTGAGTAAAATGGGTGTGAGCAAAATTCAGGGCAATTTCAACAAAATTTAAGTGAACTGAAAAAAACACGAATAAAATAAAATTCATGTTAATTGAGACCAATTTAAGCGAAATGAGATGTATTTGATAGGATTCATCAAAATTTTAGATGGATTTAAAAAATTCTGAAATATAGAAAAAATTCATTCAATTTAAAGAAAAAATGCAATTAAAAATATTTCATTGATTGTAGTAAAATCGGAACGAATTTATACGAATTCAAGATAATTGAGAAGAATGCAATGAAATTCATACGGAATAAAGATAAATTAAAAACAATACAAGTCCATAAAAAAAATTGTTAAAATGCAAATTGCATTGAATTCAGATCAAAGAGAGTAAATCGAATTATTAAATACTAATCTGATAAAATTCATAAGAATCCAAAAGGACTGAAAGGAACTGAAAGGAATTAACGAAAATAAATAATAATAAAAAATCCTGCGATAGCCAGCAGTTATAGCCATTTTTCCCCACAAAAATGGGTTCAAATTTGGTAAAATACAAAATTCACGAGAGAAATTAAAATTGTTCTGAATAAATTTTGATTTTTGTGATTTTAATTGAGTTTTCTTTTCTGATTTTAGGGTCCGGTCGGGGAAGTGGGTGGCGTGAGGCTGCCTTTGCAGTCACTGCATGGATACGGATCAGTTTTCATGTATTCAGCCTCGACCAGTCCCGGGGGTGGGAATGGTCAAGGGAGCGGAGGCGGAGGTGAAGTCACCCTCCGCCTCCGCGAACCTGAGGATATTCCAGAAGAGGTCCTCGCTCGTCTCGAGGATACGGCCACTTTATCCATCTCCTTACAAGGCGATGCTGTCCTTAGGCTGGGGGCGGCTAGTGCAGGTATGTGATGTGTATTTTTTATTTTTATTATTATTTTTCAGATTTATTCGTTTTTTTCAAGATTTTAATATTATGAATAATTAATTTAATTTTTTATTATTTAATTTTAAATCAGAAACAGTTAAATTTCTGACAAAAAATGTGAATTTTCAAACCAAAAAGAACAATTTTGTACTAAATGATAGAATTTTTAACCAAGAAGATTCTTCAATTTAAGAAAAATGTAAGCAAATAATAATTTTGTGGGAAAAATAATTTTTAATACAAAATTAAAATTCGGAGTAACTATTTGTTTTTTAAGTTTATTTGTTTGTTTGTTTAAACGTGATATGAATACAATTTTTCTAAGATTCCTCAAAAAATTTAAAAAGTTTTTTCAAGATTTTAGATAAGTCAAAATAAAATTTACACAAAAAAAGTTAATTTTCAAAGAATTAGTTGAACTTTCAATCAAAAAATTGTATTTTTCAACGTAAAATGTAATACATAATTAATATTTCAGCAAAAAAAAGATTTTAATTTACAACCAGTTATATTTTTAACAAAAAAGATGAATTCTTAACGAGAAACGAAATCAAAGTGATGAACTGTCAACTGAAAAGATAAATCTTCAACTAAACCAAATAAATTTCTCAATGAAAATATAAACAGATAGTTGATATTTCAACTAAAAAGATTTTTATGACAAATCAAAATAGTTCAATTCATCCAAAAGCAACGAATTTTCAACTAACCGTTGGATTTTTAGACAAAAAAGATACAATTTCTGCCAACAGAGATGAATTTTCAAATCGAAAAAACCAATTTTCAACAAAATAGTTGAATTTGCAACCAAAAAAGATTTTTCAGTTGAGAAACGAAAAAATTGAACCAAATGATAATTTTAGGGGAAAAATAATGTTTAACAACAAAAAATTAAATTTCGAATAACTATTCATTTTTCAAGTTTATTTATTTGTTTGTTATAAGGTTATATAAATACAATTTTTCTAAGATTCATGAAAAAATTTAAAAAATTTGTTGTGGATTTCAGACAAGTCAATTCAAAATTTACACACAAAAAAAATTAATTTTCAAGCAAATAGTTGAATTTTCAACAAAAAATATGGGTTTCCAACGAAAAATGTTATTAAATTTTAATATTTATAATAATATTTAATTATAATATATAATTAATACTTCAAACAGAAAAGGTTTTAAATTTCAACCAGTTGTATTTCTAACAATAAGAGATGAATTCTTAATTAAAATTTTTAAATTATTTATTCTCAATTAATCAAAGTTTTAAAGTGTTTTCCATCTCTTAAAAACTTCTAAAATTTCTAAATATCATTCAAACTAACAATTAAAATTTTATATATCTTCCAAAATGTTGTAAAATATTTTTATATATTCTCTGGATATTAATTTTTCACAATAAAAATTACTTTAAATTTTCCCAGAAATCGTGAGAAAACATTTTTTTGTTGTTTTAAAACCTTCCAATAATCTTTGAAAAGCTTACAAATTTTATTCCGAAATCTTCAAAAATCTACATTCTATATTAAATTAAATTAAATTTATAATTTTAAAAATTGCCCGAAAATCTTCCTAATTTTTTTGTTGAAATTTTTAGAAATATTTTGAAATATTTTCAAAATTATTTTTTGAAACTAATTTTCCCCAAAATAAAAATTTATTAAAAATTCTCCTAGGAATGTTCAGAAAAAATTTGTATTCTCTTGAAATTTTTCGAAATTCTTGAAAAGCTTCTTTCTTTAAATCTTCTTAAGATTTAAATTATTTTTGAATTAAAAACAAAAAAATCCCTCAAAATGTTTCTGATTTTTTTGACATTCTCAGAAATCTTTTGAAATCTTTTGAATTTTTTTTTAGATTTAAAAAAAATATGTTTAGTCTTCCCAGAAATCTTGGAATATTTGTTTTTCTTTTGAAACCTTTTTTAAATTCTTCAAAATTCCTAAACTTTTTGTACGAAATATTGACTCTGCTTTACATTTTTTTCAAGGTTTAGAAAATTATTTTAACAAATCTGAAATCTTCAGTTTTATATGAAATTTTCTCAGGAAACTTAACAACAAATTTTTATTCTCTTGGAACCTTCCGAAAATTTTTAAAAGCTTTTTTTTAATCTTCTCAAGATTTGAGTTATTTTCGAATATTTTCAAAACTTTCAAAACTTCAAAATATCTTTTAAAATAATGCAAAATTTTCTTTACCTTTTTTATATCCTTCAAAATTAAAACAATTGTCTTAAAATCTTTCAAATTCTCTTTCAACGTATTTTGAAATCTTCAAAACCTAAAATAAATCTTTAAAAATGAAACCTAAATAATGATTCTAAAATGTTCTCTTTTATTAGTAATGTTTGACAACTTTCAAAAATAAATTTTATTTATAAAATGAGTTTGTTCGAAATTCTGATTACCTAAATTGATAGCGCAGAAAATTGTTATCTTTATCAATAGATAAATACATATACATGCATTTATCATTAAAAAATCATTTACAATTTAAATTTGTTTTTTAGGAATCAGTTTAAAAATTAAATTCCTCATCTGGAAATTTTCATTTACAAAATTACGAAAAATTCAAAAGAAATAATTAAAAATAAACGCAGTGTTCAACCTATCAGGTTTTCCACAACAGTTTATGCGAGACCCCGTGAATACGATATTTTAAAAAGGAAAAAAGAAAAAGAAAGAAAATAGAAGAAAAGAGGCAACACTATCTCCATAAAGTCACATATGGACCTGTCAGACCCGGTAAAAGCTTTTAAATTCGGATTCTTTGGAAGTACTTGAGAACCACTGCTCGCATTTCAATTTCAACCTTTCGATTCAGCCTTATATCTTCTCCGTCCTTTGTTCTTGACTTGCACCCTCTATGAAAAAAACTGAAAAAAAATAGTGACTTGTACCGTAAGTGCTAAACAGGGATTCTCAACTTCTGAATTTCCCAATAAATAATCATCTATAACTTTTTAATTCATACAAATTTCTATATCAAGACGATTACTTCCGACAAGTAATATTTGAAGAACAAAAAAAAATCTGCCTCAGCCGGGATTTGAACCAAGAACGCCATTATACATGAGTGGAGAGTTGAACCATTACGCCACCGAGGCCTCAGCAGAACTTTTCCTGTTATTCATAACTACCTTTTTTACGGGAAAATACTATATTTTCCCACTGCGACAATGTAAAGAAGTTTAAAAAAGAAATTAAAAAAAAAACAGGAAAAGATCTGCTGAGGCCTCGGTGGCGTAATTGGTTGACGCTCCACTCATGCATAGTGGCGTTCCCGATTCAAATCCGGCCTAAGCCAGATTTTTTTTTCTCACACTATTTGTCCAAAGTAATGATTATTTAAAATTGAAAAACGCTTTCAAGAATTAATTACATCTATAACTTGTACGTTTTCTACTTGAATGATTAAATATGTAAATTGTGAGCAGTAGAGCATTTAAGGGTCGAAAATTTTGATCGTTTGGGTAGTGACTAAAATTACCGAAACTTCGGAACTTCACTTAGGAAATTCACTCTTGCAAAGTGTTCAAGAGGCTTCCTGTAGGGAATAACTGACTTTGGCAACTACCTTGAGACAAAATTTCACAGAATTTGTGCTTCAGTAACCCTATAGAGTCATTAAAACAGTTTAAGTGCGAAATTGGCTTAAAGTTATTCAATCATTTTGAAAATGGCAAAATTATTCTGCTTTGGACGTTAATCTTCGTCAATTTTCAACTGAACTTTCAAATTCTGGACAAATTCTTCCAAATGAATTCTTAACAAGGGCCGTATATCAGCAAAAACCTGGAAATTAGGGAAACATCGAAAAATTGTATTGGTAAGGAAAAGTCAGGAATTTTGAAAAACTTCTGCTGATATATTTGTAGTTAGAAATTTTGTTATTTGTTGAAAGTTTAACAATTTTGTTATGAAGTCATCCTTTCTGGCTGAAAGTTCGACTGTTTTGTCGAAAATTCTCTTTTCGGTTTGAACATGTTTTATTTTTTTTTTAGACAAAAATGCAACTGTTATTTGAAAATTAATCTTCTTTTGTTGAAGATCCAATTATTTTGTTAAAAATGTGTCTTTTTGTTTGAATTCAATTCTTATTAAAAAACCATTTTCTTGCTGTTGAAGATTCATCAATTTAGTTGAAAGTTCATTTCTTTGGTTAAAAATTCGTTTTTGTTGTTGTTGAAACTTAATTTTCCTAACTGAATATTAAACTATCCCAGTTGAAGATTCATCTTTCTGGCTGAAAATTGATTTGTTTAAATTAAAAATTCAAGAACTGGGTTAAAATGTTGTTCTTAAAATTATTTTCTTGAACTAAAAATGTAACTTTTTCGTTTTTTTGAGAAACAATTTTCTTTAGTTGAAAATTCGTCTTTTTGATGAAAAAATAGTTGAAGATTTATCACTTTAGTTGAAACTTCATCTCTTCTTTGGAAAATTTAACTATTTTATTGAAGAGTTATATTTTTTCATAAAAATTCGTCTTTTTTGGTAGAAAATTAATCTTCTTTGTTTGAAATGTTGCCTTTTCTGATTAAAAATGCAATTTTTTTTTTTGAAAATTACCTTTTTTTCTTGAAAATTCATCTGTTTAACAGAAAATTCGTCGTTTGGCTTAAAAGTTCAACAACTTGCATGAACTTTTTTATCTTATTCGACTCAAAAATCTTTTATTGTAAGAAATTAATCTTTTTAGTTGAAAAATCAATCATTTTAGTTGAAAATTCATCTCTGGTTGAAAATTTGGCTACTTTGTTGAAAATTCATTTTTTTGTTCAATGTTAATTTTTCTTTCTTTAAGATTAAAATTGTTTATTTCAGTTGGAAATTTATCTGTTTCAGTTGAAAATACAACTCATTTTTTGAAAATTCATGTACTTTCCAGAATATTCGTCTTTTTTGTAGAAAATTAATTTTCTTGATTGAAACTTCCTCTTCCTGATTTAAAAATGTGTTTACTTTGGTAGAGGTTGCATCTTCTTTTGGTTGAAGTATAAGCTATTACTTTTTTTTCAATTCATTTTTGTTGGTTACAAATGTAACTATTCCAATTGAAGATTCATCTTTTCAGTTGAAAATTCATTTCTTTGGTTGAAAGTTCAAGTATTTTGTTGAAAATTGATGTTTTTTAATTGAAATTTTTTTTTTTTTTTTTTTTGTGGAAAATTAATCTTTGTGGTGAGACGTTTCCCCTTTTTTAGTTAAAAATGCAACTGTTTGGTTGAAAATGACCTTTTTCGTTAAAAATTACTTTTTTTGTTGAAAATTACCTGTTTTTTGAAAATTTATATTTTTGTTTGAACATTCTAATATTTTAGAGAATAATCTGCAACTACTTCTGGTTCAAGTTTAAGCATCTTTTATTAATTTTATTTTTCCCTATTACTATGTGGTTGTAGATGCAACTATTTCATTGACGATTTTTATTTTTTATTGAAAATTAACTTTTTTTATTAGCTATCAAATTTTTCGTTCAGAATTCGTCTTTTTGTTGGAAATTAAATTTTCGGGGTGAAAATTCAAATTTCTTTTGAAAAATTTCGTTGAAGTTTAACCTTTTTTGTTCAAAAATTCGACTGTTTAGTTGAAAATACGTCTATGTAGGTTGAAAATTCAACTATTTAATGTTAAAGTCAAATATTATGTTGAAGATCCTTCTATTTTGACAGAAATTCATTCATTTTCAACTTGAGCAGTATCCTCTTTTGTTGAAAATTCAACTGTCTTCTGTTTGAAAATAAAATTGTTTTGTTTAAAAATTTGAAAATTAGGTTGAAAATCCATCTTTTGATTCTGGAAATGCATCTATGATATAACAAAAAGTCATCTTCTTGTGTTGAAATAAATGAATCAAAAATTTTTTTAAATTTAATCTGAAATATTGTTTTTATTGCGTTTATGAAAAATATTAGGGGAAAATTAGGGAAAAATCAGGAAATTTTGAAAATAAAGTTTTACGAGCACCCTGGATGAGAGAATACAAAGCTGAATTCAAGATTTCAGGATCTGAGAATGAAATTTCCTTATAAGTAATATACTCATCACTCATCATATATAATTATGATCAGTCATCCAGGTTATCTGAATATCGATATCTACTTTTCATTTTTCTTCTAGAAGTCGACCTAGTTTCTGACTCTGATTCCTCTTCAAGCTCATCGTGATGGTTGATTTCTAATCTTGGATTTCAATCAACTCCCTAGTGGAGTCAACTGCAGGCTATAGAACTGTTATAAGAGATCGAGGCTCTAGAGCTGATTGCACTATTCTCAGGAATATTAGAAATTTTATTAACTTGAGAAGGACCAGATCTATAAAAAAGTGTTAATAAATCTATCTAATAAACTAATATTATAATAATTGAAGCTAAAGTTGGGGTTTGTTGATATTAGTTAGTGGAATGAGAGACGTCTCAAATGGAAGATCTTGAAGACTAATGAGTCCACGTGAAGAACTTTACATGATGACTTTGTGAAGCTCTTCACCTGGGGTGCTTGCTAGAGAGATTAATCAGCGATACTGGTCGAAGCAGTGTTGCGGACCAAACGTATTAGGGGCCGTACTTGAATTACGTAACGGATTATAGGCCCCCTCTGAGACCCCATCCCTCCTGTAACAAACTGTAAAAAAAATATTCCTCCCCCCCCCCCACTATTTCTGTACCTAATCTTGAACAAAATAATTAAATTTTCAACACAATATTTGAATTTTCGACCTAAAAATATAAATTCCCAAGAAAAAGTATCGTAGTTTATTTTTCAATCAAATACATGAAATTTGTGTTTTAAAACCAAAAAGACGAATTTTCCACAAATAAAGATTTTTCACTAAGGAAAGAAAATTGTACCTAATTGTTGAACCTTCAAGACAAAAAATGAATTTTCTCCACAAAAATTGAATTTAAAAAAAAAAAAAAAATAATAACTTCAGCAAAATAGTATTTTTCCACGAAACTGATGCATACCCAACTGATACCCAACAAAAATGAAATTTTAAATCAAGAAAATTTTTTTTTTATCAAAAAAAGGAGCATTTTCAACCAAAAAAGATTAATCTTGAAAAAATCGAATTGTTACATTTGCAGTTAAAAAATTTATTTTAAACCAAGAAAAAAAAGACTTTTCCACCAAACAGCTAAATTTTGACTAAAAATATAACTCTTCAAAAAAAATGATTTCTTAACAAAATGATTCAACCAAATCTTTCAAATAAAATAGTTGAATACTCAAGCAGAGAAGAACAATTTTTCAACGAAAAAGTTGCATTTTTATGGGAAAAAGAAATCTCTACCGAAGCGGATGAATTTATAAACCAAAAAGATAAATTGAAAAAAAAAATTGCATTTTCTGTTCAAAAAGACAAATTTTTTCCCAAGAATGATGACTTTTCAACAACATTGTTGAATTCTCTTCCCAGGAGTTGCATTTTTATCCAAAAAAGGTGAAATTTATCTTAAAACAGATGAATTTTCATTTGAAAAGGAAACAAATTTTTGAAAAATAGTTGAATTTTCTTTCAGAAAAGATTCTAGTTGACTTTTCAAGATCAAAATATGAATTTTTAAACAGAAAATAAGTTTCTACGAACAAAATTGAATTTTTCAACCAAAAAGACGAATTTTTTCAACCAAAAGGGATAAATTTTTAACGAAAAAGTTGAATTCTCGACGAAATAGTTGAATTTTTATCCAAGAAAGATGAAATTTCTCTTAAAACAGATGAATTTTTAATTTCAGAAAGAATCAGAAAAGATTTCAGTTCTCTTTGCAACATCAAAATATTATATTTAACCGAAAAGTAAATTTTCTACAAAAAAGTTCATTTTTCAATAAAACAGCAGAATTTTCAACCAAAAAGTATGATTTTCTAACAAGATTGATAAATTTTCAAAAAAACAGATGCATTTTTATCCAAGAAAAATGAAAACTCTACTGAAACAGGTGAATTTTTAAATCAGAAAGAGAAATTTTCAAAAGAGTGTTGAATTTTGATCCAAAAGGATTTCATTGATTTTCCTACAAAAAACTACAAATTTCAAACAAAAAGTAAATTTCCCAGGAAATAATTGAATTTTCAACAAAACAGTTGCATTTTTGTCCGAGAAAGATGCAATATTTCTACTAAAAAAATATGAACTTATAAATGTAAAAGAAAAATTTTCAGAAAAAATATTTTTCATCCAAAAAATATTTCAGTTGACTTATCAGAAAAAAAATATGAATTTTGAAGATTTTAATGTATTTTTAAGAATTCTAACGAATTGTTTAGCGCTTTGAAAATTATCTAGGTATTTTAAAATATTTTAAATGATTTGCGATATTTTAGTGTATTGTTAGTAGATTACAATAATTTAAAGGGATTTCAACGTATTTGAAAGATTTTAGGGTATTCAAAAAATGTAAAGGGCTTTCAAAAGATTTTAAAGGATTTTAAATGTCTTCGGGTATCTTTAATATATTTCAATAATTTGAAGAGATTAAAAAAAAATCAAATATTTCAGGGTATTTTGAAAGATTTTAAGGAATCTGCAAGAGCTTTAAAAAGCTTCAAAGATTTCGAATATTTCAGGGTTTTTTAAAAGATCCCAAGGAAATATGTTCAGATTTCCGAGAAATTCCATTATTTTAGAAACTCTCGAAGCATTTTAATAAATTGTTCACAGTATTTTATAATATTTTAATGGATTTTAAATCATGTATTCACAAGAATTAAGGGATTTCGTAGGATATTTGAGATTTTTAAAAATGTACAGGTTTTTAAAGATTTTAAAGAATTTTGAAGATTTTCGGATATTTGAAAAGATTCTAAGGAATTTTCTATTGATTTCAATATTTTGAAGGAAATGCAAGGAAATTTAGGGTGTTTTTAATAGATTTAAATAACTTGACGGGAATTTGACAAATTTTCAATATTTTAGTTTATTTTTAGAAATTCAATGAGTTCGAAAAAATGTAGAGATTTTTTCAAATATTCCATGGAGTTTTTGATAGCTTTCAATAAACTAAAGGAATTCCAAAGAATTAGAAACATTTTAAGCTATTTTAAAAGATTCCATCGAATTTTCAAGAGATGGAACAAATTAAATATAAGATTTTTGAGAATTTCAATGATTTCATAGGATTTTAAAATAATTTATTCACAAGAAGTGAGGTATTCCGTAGGGTTTCTAAAATTTGAAGAGATTTGAAAATATTAGGTGCGCAAATAAGTTCTCGTTGTTTTCTTGATGAAAATGTAACTTTAGTGTGAAAAAATGATTACAAATGAATCATTCAAAGTATTGCCCATCGTTAGCCACAACTTTCCCCCATCTTTCTGGTAGAGCTCAAATATCGTTACGGTAAAAGTGTTCGTCTTTTGAGGCTATTCACGAAGTAAGCAATTTTTGGATGTCTTCGTATGAGCGGAACTGCTGATCAAACAGACAATGTGAGATCGACAGGAACAAGTAATAATCGGATGGCACAATATCTGGGAAATACAGCGGGTGGGGTAGAACTTTCCATTTGAGCGTTTCCAGATAGGTTTTAAAGGGTTTGGCAACGTGAGGCTGAGCGTTGTCAAGCTGTAGAATCACTTTTTCGTGCCTCTGCTCATATTGTGCTCGTTTTTCGCACAGTGCTCGGCTTAGTCGCATCAATTGAAGTCGATACCGTTCCCCAGTGATGGTTTCGTTCGGTTTCAATAGCTCATTATAAATAACACCGACCTGGTTCCACCAAATACACAGCATAACCTTCGCAGCGTGAATATTCGGCCGAGCAGACAACGTAGAGGCATGACCGGGCAGTCCCCATGAGTTTCTTCTCTTTGGGTTGCTGTAATGAATCCATTTTTCATCAGCCGTCATGATGCGATGAAGAAAACCCTTCCTTTTTTGCCGCTGAAGCAGTTGTTCACAGGCTCTTCTTGCGTTTGGTGTAGTGTAAATTCGGCAAGATTACGATATCCGTGGCGACAAAGTTTTAAAGTGGATTCCTATAGGATTTTTGGCGATAAACACGAATCTGAAAGTTTTAAATCGATATCTCTGATAGTTTTCGAGATATGTCGATTTTTTAAGCTTTTTTCAAATGTATATATATATATATATACACACACACACACACACACACACACACAATAGGGGTGTTACCTTACACCGTTTTTGTGAACAGTCACAGAGATGCCTTCCCGCCCCCACAAGGCGTTGGAAAAGGGTTAGGGGTGTTACCTTATATTATTTTTGTGACCTGTCACAGGGGTGCCTTCCCGCCCCCACGAGGCGTTAGAAAAGGGGTAGGAGTGTTACCTTACATTATTTTTGTGACCTGTCAAAGGGGTGCCTTCCCGCCCCCACGGGGCGTTGGAAAAGGGATAGGAGTGTTACCTTACATTATTTTTGTGACCTGTCAAAGGGGTGCCTTCCCGCCCCCACGGGGCGTTGGAAAAGGGGTAGGAGTGTTACCTTACATTATTTTTGTGACCTGTCACAGGGGTGCCTTCCCGCCCCCACGAGGCGTTAGAAAAGGGGTAGGGGTGTTATCGTACATTATTTTTGTGACCTGTCACAGGGGTGCCTTCCCGCCCGCACAAGGCGTTGGAAAAGGGGTAGGAGTGTTACCTTACATTATTTCTGTGACCAATCACAGGGGTGCTTTCGCGTACCGCACTAGACATTGGAAACAGGTAGGACACCTGTATTATTTGATTATTCAATTTAACAGAAAAAATCGATATATCAAAAACTATTTCAGATATAGATTTAAAAATGTCAGATCCGTGTTTCTCGCAAAAAATGCCATCGAAATAAATATTTAGAAGCTATATTAATAAAAAATAAGTCAATAATTTTAACATAAAAAATAGATATATCGAAAACTATTCGAAAAATCAATTTAACAATCATAGATCCGTGTTTCTCGCAAAAAATATCATAGAAATCGAAATTCAGAAAATATGTTAATCAAAAACAAAAGACAATAATTTTAACATAAAGAAATCGATATCTCGAAAAATATTCGAGATATCGATTTAAAAATTTCAGATTCGTGTTTCTCGCCAAAAATCCTATAGGAATCCACATAAAAACTTTGTCGCCACGGATATCGTAATCTCCCCGTAAATTCAGATAGTATTTTAGAGTAAGATATAATTTGTTCTTCGGAACACGCGGTGTTTTGGTGGTCGTGCGGTGGATTGACGGTGGTTTAATGGTCGTGCGGTAATCGATGGTATTGTGATGGTCGTGCGGTTGCCGACTACTATTTTGTGTTCCGCTCGCAGAAGATTTTTTCTGACGTCAATCAGTAAGAACCACTATGAGGCTTGTCAACTCAGTGAGTAAAAGACATTGTAATATGTTTGTAAATCAAAATTGGTTTTGGAATTTCTCCACCCGCCTAGAATGGAACCGTCCTGGATGGTAAGAAGTAGGCTAAAAGTGAGTTTGTCGAGTGAAAGAGCCGGTTAGAGTATAAAAGAAATGAAACTGTCGATCCCTCTGATTTCAAGCTTGGTCTACGATTCGAAAGAGGCTGGATTTTCCAGGGTTGGTTGCGATCTCGCGTTTCTCATTCCGACGGAACATGGACCGTGGAACGCCCTTTGGAAAGATTTATCGAAGTTGCGGCTTGTTACGACGGCTTTAGGCTTTGGTTCCGAGGTGAAGTTGGTTCCACATAGCTGTCGAGAGTCGGGGGTGTTTGACGGTGGGTGGGGGTGTTTGGGCTTGATAAAGGTGCCGGCGATTGATTAAGAGGGTCGTTTGTGCCGGGGAAACGCTACTTCAAACGCCACCACGTTCGCCCCCTTTTCTCTTTACTCAAGTCTACTTCACCCCTCGAAAAGTCTCCTCCAGACGTTAACGTTAACGTTGACGCTAATGTTTCTCACGAAGAAATGAATAACCTGTAGACGAGGACGCAGGGTTACGTAAAACAGAGAATTGCAAATATTCTAAAACGAGGTCTCTGGTTGGAGGAGGCTTTCTAAGGGTGCGTAATGAGTAATGCTTTACGCCTACCATATTTTTGAGATTGATTGCTGGTGGGAATTTTAAGAAAGCGCCCTCCAGGGAGACTCCAATGAATGT
The DNA here is from genome assembly GCA_932178445.1 of Andricus quercusramuli. NCBI lineage: Eukaryota > Metazoa > Arthropoda > Insecta > Hymenoptera > Cynipidae > Andricus > Andricus quercusramuli. Next base: position 12,350 of record CAKNXH010000627.1, on the reverse strand, counting down.
TTTGATTCCCTTCTGAATGGTTGGGATTCAAGAGGAAAGACAAATTTGAGAAAAATAAAAAAATTGTGGTTTTTTGAAGAGTTGAGAACCACTGCTTGCGAAATTTTGATCCGAATGTTATGAAAGTTAAACTACTTTGTTGAAGATTTATTTTGTTGTTCTTGATTTTGATTTGAAAAAGGATTAATCTGTTGAAAATTGAACTATTTTATTGAAAATTTCTTTCAATTTTGGTAAAAAATTCATTCTTTGAACTGAATGTTTAGCTGTTCTGTATTTGGTAGAAAATTTATCTTTTTTAGTTTAAAATTAAACTATTTTGATAAACGTTCATGTATTCAGATAAAAATTCATCTTTTTTGGCAGAAATAATTCTTCTTGGTTAGAAATTAAACTATTTTGTAGAATGTTGACTTCTTTTTCTTTAAAATTCCTTTTTTTCTCTAAAATTGGTCACTTAGTTGGAAATTGAATTTGAAAATTCAACTATTCGGTTGAAAAATCCTTTATTTTATTGAAAAATTTTCTTTTTTGCTAGAAAATTGAAATATTTCTTTAAAAATATACTTTTTTCTTAAAAATTCGTTTTTTTGGTTGAAAATTCAAAAATTTGCGTAGAAAAATCAACTAGTTGGTTAGAACTGAGAATTTAACGTTTCTATTTTTGGTTGGAGATTTATATTTTTTAGTCGAAAATTCAATAATTTGGTTGAAAAATCGTTTCATTTTGGTAGGAAATTGTTTTTTAATTGATTATTCAACTATTCTAGTTTTGGTCTAAAAGTTATCTTTTTTTAGTTAAAAATTCAAATGTTGGTTTAACAATTGACATCTTTCAGTTTGAAATTCAACTATTTGTATAAAAATTCATGTATTTAGTTAATTTTTTCACTTTGGGTGAAAATCTAACTATTCTGTTTTTGGTTGATAATTTATCTTTTTTAGTTTAAAATTCAATTATTTCGACAAACGATCATGTATTCGATTGAAAATTCATCTTTTTCGCAGAAATAATTCTTTTTGGTTAAAAATTGAACTATTTTGTAGAATGTTCAATTTTTTTTTTTTTAATTTATTTTTTTCTCTAAAATTGGTCGCTGACCATTGGGCTTGAGATTTTCAAATAAATGAATTAAGTTTGATTGAAAATTCATATCTTTGGTTAAAAATTCAACTATTTGGTTGAACAATCATGTATTTTGATGAAAATGTTTCTTTTTTGGTAGAAAATTGAAATAATTGGTTGAAAATGTATATATTTTTTTAAATTCGTATTTTTGGTTGAAAATTCGAAAATTTGGGTGGAAAAATCAACTATTCGGTTGAGAACTAATGGTTTTTTTTTCAAAATTTTGTTGAAAATTCATGTGTTTTATCGAAATTTCATCTCTTTTGGTAGAACGTTATTCTTCTCAGTGGAAAATTCATTTTCTGGTTAAAAATAAAATTTTTATGGTTGAAACTTCAACTACAACAATTTGTTGAAAATTCGTCTTTTTGGGTAGAAAATTAATCTTGTTTGCTAAAGATTCATCTTTTTAGTTGAGGATTGCGATAAAAATAATTTTTTTCCTTATTTTGTTGAAAATTAGTTTTCGAAACTAAAAATTTAACGTTTCCATTCTTGGTCGAAAATTTATCTTTTTCACTCGAAAATTCAATAAATTGGTTGAAAAATCATCCTTCTTCATAAAAAAGTACCCTTATTGTTGAAAATTAAACATTTCCGGTTTAAAATTCAACTATTTTCTAAAACATTCAACTTTTTCGATTGAAAATTCAAGTCTTTTGTTGAAATTTTTTCTTCTCAGGTGAAAAATTAATCTTGGTTTTCGTAAATTTACTTTTTTGGTTGAAAATTCAACTATTTTGTTGGAAATTTGTTTTATTTTTTGTAAAAAATTGTTGTACAACTGATAATTCAACTATTTCAGTTTTGCTCGAAAATTTATCTTTTTTTAGTTGAAAATTCAAATATTTGTTTGAAAATTGACATCTTTCAGTTGAAAATTCAACTATTTGGATAAAAATTCGTGTATTTAGTTAATTTTTTTTTTTAGTCGAAAATTTAACTTTTATGTTCAAAATTCTTCTTTTTGGTGGAAAGTTGATATTTTTGATTAAAAATTCATCATTTTTAGTTAAAAATGTAATTATTTGGCTTCAAATGAACTGTTTTATTTAAAGTTCATATTTTCGGTTGAAAATTCAACTCTTCATTATTTTGTTTAGAAATTTAACTATTTATTGACAAATGTATCTTTTTGGGTTAAAAACTCAACTAATTGCTTCAAAGTTGAACTAATTTGTTGATCATTCATTTTTTTAAAAAGATAAACCTCTTTGGTTAGGAATTAAACTATTTTTTTGAAAATTTCGCTTTTTTCGATAGAAAAATATTCTTATACGCGGAAAATTTATCTTTTTGATTATTAATTCATCTTTTTGGTTGAAGACTTAACTATTTTGTTGAAACTTCGTTTCATTTTCATGGGAAATTAATTTTTTCAACTGAAAATTTAACTATTTTATTTTTGGTCAAAAATGTAACTATTTTGTTGAAAATTTGCCTTTTTGAAAGGAACATTTATAGTATTAGTGTAATATTTGAAAAAATTTTATAATAATATCTTGACTTGTTAAATATATGCCAAAATCCTATCATGACAAAATAAGATCACTACTTAGTATCTCAGCAGTGGTTCTCAGCCATTGAAAATGCTTTAATATTGTCAAACCGCGAATATTGCAGTAACTTTGAACTAATGTGGGATGCAAAGCCTGCACTCATATCTGGATGATACTGATATTGAAAATGTCATTCAGTGTCAGTAAAATTCTGCAGAATATATGAATGCGTTGATCCATTGTTTTAAATACATTATCGCCACCCACATAGTCTCGCTTCATTTGAGTCAGGATTTATTCAGTATCAACTAGACCAGAAATATAATCAGATCGAGGATTATATTTCGGATTTTTGATGTGAAAATAACATTCAATCATGATTAGCGCCATGCATAAAAAAACAATTAAATTTTTTTTTTATTTCAAGCTAGAAATATTTTGATATAATAAGCTTCAAATTCTTTTATTCACTTTTTGCATAATTTTCTGTTATACACATTAAATACTGAAGAGTCTTTAATCGCAAATTTTCAAAAGTAAATAATTTTAAATTGAAAATATTTAAAATTGAAGAATTTAAGTGGCAACTCGTTGAAATTGAAAAATTTTCAATTTTAAAAATCTTCAAAACATACTTATAGAGCATGAATTTTGGAAATTGATTTTCAAAACGAAAAGATGAATTCTCAAAGGAACCTGTAACACAACAAAATAACATGTGAAACAAAATACATGAATTTTCAATGAAGTAGTTGAATTTTCAAATTAAAAATATTAATTTTTAACAACAAATACAAATTTTCAACCGAAAATAGAATGGTTCTATTTGAAGTTTAAAAACCTGTTTAATTTTCGACTCTAGAGATGAATTTTCAACTAAAATGATATATCTTCCCGAAAAAATTAATTTTCAACAATGTTTAGACCAAAAAGATGAATTTTCAACAAAAAGTGTAATTGATGATATTTTAACCAAAAGAAATTTAATCCAAACAAAAAACAGTTGACTGGAATAAAAAAATAGGAATTTTCAATACAGAAGTTAAATTTTGAACCAAAGAGATTAATTTTTAACCAAAAAAGACAAATTTTCAACAGAATACATAAATTTTTAACCAGAAATGTAATATTTAAATTTTCGGTTTAGAAAAGTTAATTTTCAACCGAAAAGGGAACGAATTTCGAATGAAATGGTTACATTTTCAAATAAAAATATGAATCTTCACCCAAGAAAATACATTTTTACAAAGCAGTTCAACTTTGAACCAAGTTGTTCAATTTTTTTACCAAAAAAGATGTCTCTTTAACAAAATAGTTGAATTCTCAACAAAATAATTAAATTTTCAATAAAATATTAGAATTATTAACCAAAAAAAAAATTTGTGTATACTCCCGAAAGGGTCAACCAAGCATATTGACTTGATACTTGGCCTAGGGGTTTCTTTTAGACCCTAGTTGAACGCAATAAGAGGATTTTCAGCGCAGATCGATATCAATCAAGTTATTATTAATTTTGACTTTTTTTAAAAATTATTCTTTTTTTCTAAATCTCAAAAATGTTGATTCTGGAGGCAAATGTTGTTCACATAAGTTGTAAATTTCGTCGAAACACATATTTGTTATATATTCATACTTTATTTTCTAAAATTGATATTTTTCGAGAAAAATCACAAAAATGAATTTTCAGATTTTTTTTTGCCGTTGGAAAAGGGGTTCGGCGTAAGTGGGTGGAGAGGGCATGGTTCCATCCACTCACACCGACCCCCTTTTCAAACTGCCAAAAAAACCACGCGTCCTAGTGGTGGTCAATTTTTTTTGTAACAAAAAATTTGAAAATTCATTTTTGTAATTTTCTCAACAAATTTTAATTGGATAGAAAAGTACGAATATAAAAAAATATGTGTTTCGACAAGATCTACAACTTTTGTGAACAACATTTTTTTCCAAAATCAATATTTTTCGAGATTTAAAGAAAAACTAATTTTCAAAAAAAGTCAAAATTATCATCTAGGCCGAGTATCAATTTAATATTATTGGGTGACCTTTTCGGAATTGTAGCCCAAAATTTAAAGTAACAATTGAGAAGAGGGGAAATTTCTTGAAAATAGAAAAAAGAGATATCGTTTGAAAAGCGGAAATGAGGCAAATAGAGGGAGCGTGAAGTCTGAAATATGAAAGTGACTTTCAATTATCAGTTACCAAAAGTTGGAAACTTTCTTCAAATTTATCATCGCGAAACGTACTAAACCTTATAGAAGTTCGTAAGGTTACTTCCACTGGAGCCGCCCCCCGCCGCCGGGTGGGCAACCGTAGTTTCTCATGTGAGCCCCTCCCCCCTCAAATTGGTGACGTAGTTTATGGGCAGCCTCTAAGTCAAATAAAGGTAAAGCTGTAGCGCAATTTTCCGAAAAATTGTATCTTCATAATGTAACCATCGTCTTCAACTTGTCTTTTTCTTCCCTTGGGCGTTTCCTCTTGTTTTCTGGTTTCAATTTTCGGAAGACAAGAGAGAAAGAATGAGGGAGAAAACGCTGCCTGAAGTAGTAATGTCGGTAGAAGCATATCCTTTGGCGACGTTACAGTATGCAGAATCCAATGTGTTAAGGACACAATTTCACGGGCATTACGTTCGAAAATGTAGGTAGGAAGGAACTAGCGTCTTATATTCTGCTACCATCTCCATCTTACGTCAAAAAGCAAGGGGCCCCTCCTACGGTTCCGACACTTGCGTCGCGATTCTTCTCGGTTCACAGCCACTTCCATCTGGGAGGTTATAAAACGACAGCTTTCCAGGGAAAACTCCATGAAAACGGGACATCAAGTGCCAGTTTTGTGAGGCGACGCCCTCACCAATTTCCGCTTTTCTCGATCCTCCTTCGCTTTTGGCCTTTCTCTTTTTCGAAATGTTAGAATCATTCAAAAATTGCGTCTCCGCTTCGAAAATTGAGGTCCCGGATCAAAGAACCGATTATAACTTTCTGGCGCTGTTTGACCTCTGAGCGCCAGAAAGTTATAAAGGGTTCTTTGATTCGGGCCCTCATTTATTGAAAGTTTCAGAAATTCAAAAAAAGCCAGAAAATTACAAACAAATTTATTGAATTAAGGGATGGGATCAAAAAAAAGATTTTCACTTTCTGAATCGCAGATTGGAGAGGCACTTCACTGTTTGGACTCCAGGCGCCAGAAAGTGATAAACTCGCTTCATTTCCCCTACCCCTACCCCCTACTTTCCCAATCCTCTTTCTCCCTAATTTTCTAACACTCCCCTCCCCTCATTTCTCTTCACTTCCAATCTCCTCATTTCTTCTCAATTCTACTACATTCACCTACACTTCACCCTCATTTAGCTTCGACTTACTTTACCTGCTTCTTCTTTCCTCATTTCCCCTATGCATACCCCCTACTTTCCCACCCTTTGTTTCCCCTAACTTCACGTCACTTTCCGTTCTCTCATTTCTCCTCAATTACCATTGCCTAACTTCCTTTCACTTCCCCTACACGCCCCTTGTTTTCTCTTACTGCCCCTCCTCTCACTCCACTACTTTTCCTTTCCTTATTTGCCATAATGGCCCTTACTTTCCCTCCCATACCGGCCCTCCCCTTCCCAAATTCTTCCTACTCTACTTCACACGCTCCTCGCTTCCCCAGCTGACTCTCCTCATCTCATACTTCCCTTCCTAACAATTCACTTTCCTTTTCCTACTTAACCTTATTCCAAACCACTTTCCCTAATTCCACTCACTTCCCCGAATTATCCTCCCCTCAATTCCACACGCCTACCCCCTACTTCCTCTCTCGTTTACCCTAATTCTCTGTCACTTCCCTCCCTTCATTTCTCCTCACTGACCAACACATTTCCTCTCACTTCTCCTACACACCCATTTCCCCTCACTCCCCCTCCTAGGATTAAAGTACGACACGACGGATGGACGCACGTACCGAAATAAAACGTGGTGCAATCGAAAACCGAGGCAGAAAATATCAAGAAATACATAACGAGCCAAACTTAGGTCGTCAGGGGGGTTGAAATTCCCTGAAACTGGAAATCGTTTTGGCGTCGCCTAAGGGAAGCTAAGGTGAAATTAGCACACCAGCAAGTTAAAACTGAATGGCTTTAACGAAGCGCAGTTCAGTACTCTTGGGTGTGGTGGTAAAGTGGAGGGCGAAATCTGGTCCTTTAGAGATTATCCCCCGATTTTCACCCTGCAGTTCTACCCTTGCCCGTGTCCGTGCCTTTCCTGTCGTCAGGAACGCACGCACGAAACCGGTGCTACGTGTCCCTAACCTAGTCTTAAATACGTGACGTTGGCGTAATGGCAAAGATTCCGTGGCTGAAATCCACCGTAAACCGAAGTACGAAGGTAGATAGGGTGGTACGATATACGTGCTTAGTTTACGCGCAGCAGAATTCTCCAACTTCTTCTCAAGAATTAAGAAAAAAATAAATCACTAAAAAAAACTGAGAACCACTGATATTTTTAGTTGCACAATATAAAAGCAGCAGAGGGAATTCAAAGATTTAGTTCCAATTTAACAGACTTTGATCAAGGCACGGAAGAAATTTATCCGTGAAAAAGTTTTTTAAGGACAGTTCAAATTTCCTACGAACAGTTCCTGAAAATTTCCGACTGAAACATTAAAAGGAAAAAGTTTGTTTGTGCGATTTAATTTTTATATTAATTTATAAATTCGCGACTCAGAGGATTCGAACCCTGAAAGACTGCTGACTCACCAGTTTTCTATTACAATTTTTATTATAAAACTTCTGGCCACTCATCCGAAGAACTCGAAGCACACATACGAGCGCACACACGCACCGCGCGTTTGGGCGAGCGTGTGTGCGGGTCACGTACAGGCGAACCTACTTTCCAGTTCCCAGATTTTTCGGGCAAGCCTCGTGAGTGCTCTGATAATCTTTTCCCAATCACTCGTAATATTTTTGTAATTATCGAAGTAAAAAAAAGTGATGAACCGTTTTAGAATTTTCAAATCGAGTTCGTCAATTCTTTCTTGAAGTTCGCAGATTATTTACGAAAATACATCAATATCGGATGAATTTTTCTCATATCCGAGACCTATCTTCAGTTTAAAGAACTAAATTAAAAAATAACAACTAATTGTTAACCGGTTGCATTCAACAAAAAAGGCGAATTTTCAACAAAATTATTCAATTCACAACCAAATAGATTAATTTGAAAAAAAATAGGATTAATTTTCTACCCAGATAGACGAGTTTGCAACAAAGAGGTTAAGATTTCAAGAAAAAATTCAAATGTTTTAGAAAACATATAAGTTTTAAACTGGATCGGAAGAATTTTCAACAAGAAAGTTAATTTTCAGTAAGAAAATTAATTTCAAACAAGAGAGTTAATTCTTAATCGAGAAAGATATTTCAACAAAAAATGCAATATCGACATTTTCAGAGAAAAATTAAATGATAGCGAAGAAAAAATTCCAACAAAATAGTTAAATTTCAAATAAATAGTTTAATTTCAAAACAAATAATTTAATAACCTACCAAAGTAATTACATCTTCAACGAAAATATGAATTTTTGACGAAAAAGTTCATTTTAAACAAATTAGTTTAATAATCAACCAAATTATTGAATTTTCAACCCAGAAAGGCAAATTCTCAACAACAAAAAAATAAATAATTTTGTACAAAGAAATTCAACTTCAAAACAATTAGATGATTTTTCGATCAAAACAATAAATTCCTAATGAAACATGTAATAATTAATATTTCGGCAACATTTGTTTTCAATTTTAAATAAAAAACAATTGAGTTCAACCTAAAAAGATCAATTCTTAACAAAATACTTGAATCCTCAACCAAAACAGATTAATTTACAGCCAGTTGTATTTTTAACAAAAAAGGATGAATTTTCAACCAAGAGGATTAATTTTCTATCAAAAGGCGAATTTTAAACCAATAATAGAAAAGTTACATTTTCAGCGAATAAAATTTATTCTCAATGAAGAAGACGAATTTTACACAAAATAGTTAAATTTTGAAACAAATAGATAAATTTTCAATTAAAATGTTGATTCTTGAAAAAACTTAATTTTCAAGAAAAGAGTTCAACATTTAACCAAAGAATTGAATTTTTCATTCTTTCATTAATAGAATTTTCATTAATTTTCTACAGAAAAAGATGGGTTATGAAACAAATACATGAATTTTTAAACAATCACTTGTATTTTTAAATTGAAAAAAAAGTTTTTAATCAAGAAATTAAACTTCAAATTTTAAAAATATATATATAATTCCAAACAAAATTGAAGTAGTGAAATTTTGAGTTGAAAAAATTAATTTTCAACCCAAAAACAAATGAATGAATTGTCAACCAACGAAATTAATTCTCAACCAGGTTGTTCACTTTTAACCAAGTAGTTCAATTTTTTGCCAAAAAAGATGTTTCTTTAATGAAATAGTTGCTTTTTCAAAAAAAAGAATTACATTTTAAACCGAATAGTAACATTTTTGACCAAACGAGATGAATTCTGAACCAAAAATATATTATACTTGAAAAAAAAAATCTTTTAACCAAAAAAAGTTGGATTTTTCATTGGGTCCTATTACTTCAGTTCAAATTTAAGCGTAAAAGCGGAAAGAAAAACACTTCCAATTCTCAACATAAGACGGTAAATAACATATTTCTCTCATTCTAATTCATATAGTTGGAATCGCCCAAAAAGGTGAATTTTGAATATAATATTTCTAATGTACTAATTGCAAAATTCAAAAATTGGTATATTCTCTATTATGTTCCTCATAAGTATAAGGACCGCGGCTGGCAAGGGTTGGCGACAGCGTCTGGCGAACCCTCAGCTACGTAGCTGAGGGATCGCCTCATGTACATAAGCGGAAGTTGTATACAGATGGTAAAGTAAGCCGGTAGATCGCGATTAAATGGGCATTACTCTAAAAAATATATATTTTATCTCACGTCAGTGGTTCTCAACTGACTAAATTTGAGAAAATATTCTCTACTCTCGAATTTCATCACGCACATATATGAGAATTCCAGCAGTAAATCTTCCGACGACCTCCCGAGCCGAAAAAGTTACTATCGGTTTTCAGCTCTCAGAAAAAAAAAAGATGAAACGGTTGTCGCTCGACACCGAACCAGCAAAGTTTTGCATGGCCGGCGCCATACGATTTAAGTTCTCCGGCAAAGTTATAACGAGAATTGCTCGCCGTAAAGTTACAAGTTTTTCGCCCAAACCTGTCTTTTTTCCACTCCGGTTCCTGCGACTTCATTCTCTGCTACTTTTTCTTCCCTCTTCTCCATTCACTCCTCCTTTTATTTTTTTTTAAATATTTTTTTTTGTTATCAGCTTGCGTCCTCTCTCGGAATGCTTAAATGCCCGGTGAGCTTTAAAACACCGTGCTCATTTTTTCTCAATGCCATGGCGGTTGGTATCCCTGCGGCGGGAATAAAATGCTGGCATATTTCAGACTTATTGCCCCGCACTGGTAGTATCCCGGGTATATTTTTATTGTCCCTAGTTTCATTCTTCGCCGGTTTACGGTATTACCGCGGCATTACAAGCGTTTCATAACTGAGGCTATTTGAAAAAACACGAGTAAACCGAAGAATCGTGTGCAGCTTGTGCGATTTATTTCGAATTACTTTAACCGGGTCGAAATAAGTCTGCTTGGGCGGAAAAGTGTTAACATTTTTGATTAAAGTGCAAGTACTACAATACAATCAACGAAAACTGAGAAAAATAAATACACTCAACGCCCGATATAAGAACGAGCTCAGGCATGGCCTTGCATTCACCCTGAATCGGGAGAATCGGAACGTAAACAGACAGGACCGCATAAATCATTTCGGTTGGATTTGGACGCATGCCGCAACCTGATGCAACTAACGCACTGAGAGTGTGGTGCTTGAGCTGTTTGTCACGCTTGACTAAGCACCGCCTCTTTTTCGGCTCCGCGGTTTCTTTTATCACGTAACTGCGGATGCCATCCGTTCTAGGAGTATCGTAAACCAGGGGTTCTTATATCGGGAGTTGAGTGCATACTGCAAGTTGAGTATCACTGCTTTTCTTGACGCTTGACTGCTCATTGGTTCAGGCGATTATCATATTTTTATCTCAATGCGGGATAGAGTAGTTACGAAGAGGGAGTTTTAGATTACAAAAAAAATTATGAACATGACGTAGCCTAAAATGCTCTCAAAACAAAGGAAATAGGGTAATTTGTACGAAGATGAGGGAATAATAGAGAAATAAATTCCGTTTAAGATAATCAGTGCAAATACCATATTGAAATTATTATAAATGAATTAAAATTTCTAAGATTTTGAGTCGAAATATATTGTATTCTTAACAAAATAGTTGAATTTTCAACCAAAACAGATTTTTTTTTTTAGCAGAAGAGATCAATTTTTATTCCAAAAGGAAGAATATTCAACCAGAATAGGTAAACTTTTAATCAAATAGTTGAATTTTCAAGGCAAAAAGACAAATTTCTTCGAAGACAGTTAAATTTAAAAGAAGATAATTTACAACCAAGATAGATGAATTTTCTACCATAAAGGATGAATTGTTAATTCAAGAGGACGAATTTGTAACAAAAAAGTTGAATTTTCGAACAAAATAGATTAATTTATTTAAATAGTTGAATTTTAAACCTGCAAAGATGTTTGCTCAACCAAATGGTGAAATTTTCTAATAAAACCGATTTGAATTCAACAATGAAGAAAAATATGACCGTTATGAATTATAACTGAATTTTACAAGATAACGGAAGGCGAAATTTGCAAAAAAAATTTACGTTAAAATTGTTTATTTAACAGCAGTTAATTGAAATTGATTTAAAATGAATATTTTAGATTCATTTAAACAAATGTAATAGTCAATTGCAATTAAAAAAAAAAATTTTTAATTCCGGCAGCAGGAATCGAGCCCGAAATCTTTGATTACAAATTCGGAGCGCTACCGCCTGGTCCGACTGGAAATTGAAAGATTCTCGCATAGCGGCCCGTGTAACGTACGTGGATTTTTTCAAAGTCGTTTCTCTTGAGAATTGGTAACGAGCGCATATTACTACTTAAGCATATCACAAGTTGTATTAATGAGAGGAATGTAAATCTAAACTAAATCCCGAAGATGGCAGAATTCCGTTGTTATTTTAGATAAAGAAAATTTGTAAGTATGACAGCGGTTCTCAATCACATGTGTAAAGTAGCGGTGGGGCAATTAGGAGAGGGGAGGTAGGGGAATTAAGTGGAGGCGAAGCGGGGGTAATGAGGGGTTGTGGATTAGAAAAAATGAGGAAAAGGGTAGTAGGGGAATAAAGGGTGAGGAAGTCGGAGGAGTTATGCGAGAGTTGGGAGGGGAAGTAGAAGAAGCGATGGAAAATAAGGAGTGAGGAAAAAGGAGAATTGAGGGAAATGAAGGAAGGGGACGTAGGAGATGTGAAAGGAAATTAAGAGAGATGAAGTCGAGGAAGTGAGAAGAAGGGAATTGAGGAATCGATGGAAAATGAGGGGTGAGGAAGGAGTGGAATTGAGAGGAATGGAGGAAGGGGAAGTAGGAGATGTGACGGGAAATTAGTAAGGATGGAGTAATGGAAGTGAGGGGAGCGGGATTATGGGAATTGATGAAATACCAAGGAAGAGAAAGTAGTGAAATTAAAGGGAGTGGAAATAGGAGAAGTAGAAGGAATTTATGTTCCGCGGGAACAGTAGATGAATTGAGGGGA
>CAKNXH010000626.1:106957-130582 GCA_932178445.1 Andricus quercusramuli | reverse complement strand
AATTTAAGGTTCATTTCTTATTTATCTTAACCATTGAGATAAATTTTCTTTCTTTTGCACTGTAAATAAATTTTCTCATATTTTATCAAATATAAGAATAAATTTCCTTACACCTTGGAAAACTTAATTTTCGTTAAATTATTGGGTAAGTATAAAATTGAGTAATATTTGGTAATGCATCGTTGTACTAGCTTTTCCCTTCCAATTAATTCAAATGATGAAAACCTATTGGTTTATCGAATTACTCTAAATTTATCAAAATTTATTTATAGCATCGATTTTTTCTTTTTCTCTGAAGTTGGTATCAAATGCAAGTCTAAATTATAAAAATTGAAAAATACGAATCAAAAAACCGATTCAAAATATCAATTTTCTTTTAAATTAATGTTTTCTTACTAAAATATAAAAATCTGGAAGATTCAATCGAATTTTTTCATAAATTCTAATCAATTAGATGAAACCACATTTTTCACCGACAATAAAAAAGTTTCCACACACTATTTTAATTCGTAACTTCACTTACGTTATTAAAAACGCTTTTTTTCGTTAAAAAAAAGTGCTACCGACGAAAAACTCGATGCGCCTCCCACGAAGGGTTGCACAGAACTGACTGAAGATGATTGAAGATGATTTGGATAAGGTCTGAACCACTTTTGCATTTCCGTAAAAAGATACCAATCCGATTCGCCACCAATTGTCACCACACACTTTTTAGCTTTTCCATCACGGCGCTCTGTCGATTGGCCGATATCACGAAGATCGCGCACCATCCAAATGTTTGCGTTTAGGGAGGGAGCATGTTTATTATTATTATATTCCCTCTGTCGCTCTGACACCGCCCAGTCAGCGCTCAAATGCCGCCTCGATTATTGTGGCATCCTGCACAGCTTTCGTTTCATTTTTGAATTTTCCTTAACTATCGGAAAAGATGAAAATTATTCTAAAAAATGAAAATCGCTGGAATTTATTCTAAATCAGCGCCAAAAGCAGTGGCACGTGCCACTCAAGAATTCTGAAGGTCAATCCACAAAGAGGTCAATTTTAATTTTATTTAAAAGAAGGGCTATTCTAAATTTGCATGAAAAATTCAAAATTTCAAATTTGTGTATCATTTTTTTCATAGTTCTCTTCTACATTGAAATTTTTATTTTTTTAATTATCTAATTATCTGATAATTTAATTGGGAAATTACGCAATCTGATGACCAATTCCATTCAAAATGAAGTATTTTCGGAACAAGCATAGGTATTTGGGATTTTCTTTTTTTATTTGACGTAGGCATTCTTGCTCTTTAGACTGATTCCAAAAAATAAACTAAAAAATGACAAAATGGCAGACATTTTTCTAAAATTCTTGAAAATGAATTTTCTCAAAAATCAGACTTTAAACTTTTTTTTAGAAATGGTTAAATATATCGTGAGTTTTTATTCCTGGCAAACCACTGATTCACATTAAAAAATTTTGTTGCAAAAATCAAATTTTTGCATTTTTCTCGGAAATAACGAAAGGTGCAATAGTTGAAACTTGAAACATCTAGAAAAGTTGAGCAAAAAACACCTATTACTCATTTGTCAAAGTTTGGATTGTTCATAAGAAAAAATCAAAAATTGTATTAAAAAAAATGTCCGTCCTCAAAAATGGTTTAGCCCGTATAAAACTAATAGTATGCCTTTTTTGATATTTGCAAAAACTTAAAAAAAATATTGGAAAAAATGAAAAGGATTTAATTGTATTTCTAAACCACTTTACATAACAATCTTGTCATCTGCGAAAGCTAACCCACGTACCTTCACTGTTTCGAGATATACACCTTCTTCGTCGAAGAGGACCATACTAAATAATAATCCAAATTTATTAATCATATTTTAGAGACAATTAAATTATAGAGATAATTGGGTAAAATTCCCGAATAATAAATTTTCCGAAAAATATTACCGAATTGGAAAATTACCGAAAAATAACATTCCCAACAGTTTATAATATTACCGAATCTGAAAATTCCCGAATGATAAAATTCCCGAGGAGAAAAAATTGCCGAATGATAAAATATCCGAAATAGAAAATTCCGGAATTTAAACAATTAAAATTTTTGTTATAAAAATCATTTATTTGTTAAAAGTACAATAATCAAATATTTTTATCAAAGGAAAATAATTTTTAATGTTTGAAGTTTCTAAAATTATTGTTTGAATTTAAAAAACAATAATTAAAGATATATATTTCTGGATGAAAATTGTTTTCAATTCATTTTTTTTAATTCGAACGATAATTTTAGAAACATTAAACAATGAAAATAGTTTTTTGATACAAAATGTTTGATTATTGTATTTTTAATAAATAAATAATATTTATTAAAAAAATAATTTAATTATTTAAATTCGGGAATTTTCTGTAGGGAATTTTCGAATTCAGTAATGTTCTAAACTGTTCGGGAATTTTCCAATTCGGGAATTTTCTTATCCGTGAATTTTATAATTCGGGAATTTTCTTATTTGGGAATTTTACAGTGTCGGGAATTTTATTTTTCGGGATTTTTCAGTCGTCCCGATAATTGCGTATGGTTTTATCAATAATATTAAAAATCAGTTCATGAGTATCTTCAAGTTCGGGAATCGCATAAATTTTCGATTAACATCGTGAACATTTTTTTGTTTCTAATTTCTGTAATTAGGACCTACTTATCCGTAAATTTTAATTAATCTCATTTTGTTATTCATAAAATGCAAATTTCCGGGTGTAAACAGGATTTCTTGAAAAAATCAAAAATCGTTCAGAGGGTCTCTTTTCTTCTTGCTCGGGTGCCATAGTGACATACACCACATGCACATATACATATACACTAGTTTTTTTAAATTTATGTTGCTCCTTCTTAAAATTCATTTGACATGTTTAGATGGTGACAGACTCCCTTTTAAAATTCGATCCGCTGTCTTTTGTTTTGGTAGAAGTTGCACTGAAGGCCAACGTTCAACCGTCAAACCATCGGCTCTGACACAATATCTTAAGTAGAAATCTATCATTTATTTCTCATGTAAAATTTATTTTTATGGGCTTATATAGAAAATCTCGAGTGGGGCATCTCAACAAAGAAAAATCGGGAAACTGCATTGCATTGGGAGGGGGGCGGGTGGCAAAAGTTGCGGGGTTGGAGGGAGGGAATACTTGAAAGGCCCCTCGAGGACCTCGGGGTAAGGCAGACCCAGCCAGTTCTGAGAATACTCCTATATTGCTTGACACACGTTGACACGCGCGAAGCGCCAGCCAGTCTGAGGAACGATGTAGTCATATTCCGACCTTATTATCTGAAATCTGATTCTGGTAAACAAAGACTTTAATTAGAAAAGATTTAATTTTTTTGTAAATTTCTTTTTGGAAAAATGTACTTTCTTCATTAACTTATAATTTCTTATTTTAAACTCAATTGAAATTGAATTAATTCAGACTTGATCGTTCTTAAAAGTACCTGAAGAACTCGTAAAAAGAGAGAAGATATATTGAATAACTCGAGGAATAATTAAGGAACGTCCATTAATTACGTAAGGATGATTTTTGAAATTTTAAACCCCCTCCCACTTTTGCAAGGATTCATAAGTCCTTCTTACGTTATATTCTATATTTTTTACTCAATATTTCAAAAGATGTCAAGGAATTACAGATTCTTGTCCTCCATCATATTTTCGTTACGTTCCATCTAAATTTGAAGCTCCAGCTATCAAAAATGCTATGAGAAATTCCATCTGAATTTAAATGTTTTGCGAAACTCTTGACTTTGTCTGGAAATGATCAGTATGCATCACTAATTTAAAAGGATTTAAAAAGATTTTGGAATATTTCAAAATGAATTTTTAATGGGTTTTTAATGTATTTTTAAGGATTTCGAGAAATTCGGAAAGATTCCCATGGAGATTTCAATTAAGTTTAGAGGGATTTCAAGGGATCTCGTAAAATTTCGAAATATTTCAGGGAAATTCAAGGCCTTAAACCGATTTAAAGTGATTTTTATGGGATTTTGAAGATTTAAAGGGATTTCACAAGCTTTTATCGGGGTTCAAAGAATTTTAAGAGGTTTTAACGGATTTCAACAGATTTAAAGGGGTTTCGAATATTGCACGGGTTTCAAAGGATTCAAACAGTCCAAAGTATACACTACCGTCGGAAATTGTGCGCACGACTCGCGTGAGCGCTATTAAAAATCACTGCTGACTTTGAACCACGATATTTCGGCGAAAAAAAGAGATAGGGCATTTTTCAAAAAACAGTTGGAAAGCTCATGAAATTCCACGTCTACTGATACCCAACAAATATTTTTTTGACTTTCTGAAAATAGTACAGCACTTGAGAAGTTCAAAAAAAAATTCAAGATTTTCTCAAATTTTCTACCTCAAATTCAACTTTTTGCACGACCTATGAAAATTTGTTTAAAACCCTGAAAATTATACGACATGGAGCCTTAAATCTTATCTTTAATTTAAGCCAAGAAAACTTAAAAAATCTTCATGGGTGCTCGAGATATGATTAAAAATGTTCAATCGTATCTGAGATCAATTTTAATCGACGTTCACGGTTCTCGGCTGATCTACTCGCCTCCTTCGTTGAGGCAGGACCGAATATGCCACGCACAGAGGTGGCGCCTAAGTGGACATTGTCCTATTCTTTAATATGGAGATAATATTAGATTCAAATAATTGTCAACAATCACAAATAACAATGAATTTTTTTTTCATTCACCATAATTTGAAATAAAAATTACTAATGAAGAAAACCAAAAGTATAAGAGGCGCCACCTTAGTGCGTGGCCTATTCGGTCCTGCCTCAACGATGGAAACGAGCAGCAGACTGGCCGAGAACCGTGATCGTCGATTAAAATTGAGCTCAGATACGATTGAACATTTTTAATCATATCTCGGGCACCCATGAAGATTTTTTAAGTTTTCTTGGCTTAAATTAAAGGTAAGATTTCAGGCTCGATGTCGTATAATTTTCAGATTTTTTAGAAAATTTTCCTAGGTCTTGCAAAAAGTTGAATTTGAGGTAGAAAATTTGAGAAAATCTTGAATTTTTTTTTTGAACTTCTCAAGTGCTGTACTATTTTCAGAAGGTCAAAAAAATATTTGTTGGGTACCAATGGACGTGGAATTTCATGAACTTTCCAACTGTTTAAAAAAAATGCCCTATCTCTTTTTTTCGCCGAAATATCATGGTTCGAAGTCAGCAGTGATTTTTAATAGCGCTCACGCGAGTCGTGCGCACAATTTCCGACGGTAGATTTTAGACGATTTGGTTAGATTTAACAAAATTTCAAAGTATTTCCGAATATTATAAAGGATTTAAAGAGATTTCGAAGTATTTTAATGGATTTTATTGTATTTGAATTTTTAAGAGATTTCAAGAGATTCGAACAGATTTCGACGCATTTTAAATATTTCAAGGAATCTTGTAATAATTTGAAATATTTCGCTGAATTTCAAGGATCTTAACTGATTTAAAGGAATTTGAAGGGGTTTGTATGGGATTTTGAATGATTTAAAGGGGTTTGAAGGAATTTGATTTCACGGGATTTCAAATGATTTTAAGAGATTTCAAAACATTCCAAAGTACTCACGGTTTTTCGAGGAGTTCATAAAATTACAAAAGATTTAACAGAATTTTAAAGAGTAATTTTAATAGCTTTTGACAGGTTTTACTCGATCTTAATATATTGTTATGGATTTAAACAGATTCAAAAAGGCTCCGATGGGCTTTAAAGATTTCAATGAAATTTAAAGCGATTTCAAAGATTTCAAGAGATTTCAAAGATTTCAAGGGATCTCGTAAAAATTGGAAATATTTCACGGAAATTCAAGCCCTAAAACCGATTTAAAATGATTTTTATAGGATTTTGAAGATTTAAAGGGATTTCACAAGCTTTTATTATTTCCGAATATTAAAAAAGAGTTTAAAGGATTTCGAGTAATTTTAATGGCTTTTGACAGGTTTTACTCAATCTTAATATATTTTTATGGATTTAAACAGATTCGAAAAGGCTCCCATGGGCTTTAAAGATTTCAATGAAATTTAAAGCGATTTCAAAGATTTCAAGGGATCTCGTAAAATTTCGAAATCTTTACGGAAATTATAGGATTTTACCGGATATTCATTGGATTTTGTTTATTTAAAGAGATTCGATAAGAAATCACGGGATCCCAGCAGATTTTAAGGAATTTTAACGAATTTCAAGAGATTTCAAAGAATTTCGAGAGATTTCGAAACATTTCAAACTATATCCACGGATCTTAGAGGATATCGTAGGATTGATCAGAATTTCGAAGTATTTCCGAATATTGTAAAAAATTGTAAGCGATTTCGAGGAATTGTAATGGCTTTTAAGAGATTTCACTGAATTTTAATATATTTCAAGGGATTTCAAGAGATTCAAATAAATTCCCACGGGTTTTAAAGATTTCAATTAATATTAAAGGGATTTCAAGGAATCTTGTAATATTTAGAAATATTTCGGGGAATTTCAAGAAAATTAACCGATTTTAAGGGACTTTAATGAAGTTTTGATGATTTCAAGCGATTTCAAGAACTTAAAAAGAGTTCACGAAAGTTAAAGAATTTAAAGGGATTTCAAGGAAATTCCAGGGAGCTCAATCGTTTTTAAGGGATTTCAAAAGATTTTAAGGAATTTTAACGGACTTCAAGAGATTTAAAGGAATTTCGATGATTTTACATGATTTAAAAGGATTTTAAGATATTCCAAAACATTCTAAAATATATCCACAGGTTTTAGAGGATTGCGTAAGATTTAACAGAAATGCGAAGTATTTCCAAACATTATAAAGGATTTTAAGGGATTTCTAGGAATTTTAATGGATTTTAATAGATTTGATTGGATTTTAATATATTTTAAGGGATTTCAAGATATTCGAGATTTAGAGGAATTCGAGGAGGAATTTCAAACATTTCACGGGATTTCAAAGGACTTTCAGAGATTTCAAAAAATTCCAAAATATGCACAGATTTTAGATGATTTTAAAAAGATTAAAGTGCATTTAAAATATTATTTCCCAATAGTAGAAAGGATTTGGAGGGATATCGAGGGATTTTAATGGCTCTTAAAATATTTTTATAGCTTTTAACATATTTTAAAGGATTTCAAAGATTTCTAAGAATTTTGTAATATTTCGAAATATTTCGCGGAAATTCAAGGGCTTAAACAGATTTTAAGAGATCTTGAGTGATTTCTATCAGATTTGGAAGATTTCAAGGATTTTAAAAGTTTTCGCGGAATGTCAAAGATTTTTAATAGATTTTCACCATTTTTAAGGGATTTCAATGGATTTTCCGGGAGCTTAATCGTTCTAAAAGATAAAATTTTTTCGAATATTTTAAAAGAAGGCTCTTGAAAGATTTTGAAAGATTTTAAAATACGACTCTCAAAAGATTTTAATAGATTTTAATATCCTTTAAAGGATTTCAAAGATTTCAAGGGATTTTGCAATATTTCAAAATATTCCATGGAATTTCAAGGATTTTAACCAATGTTAAGAGATTGTAAGTGATTTTTAGGGGATTTTGAAGATTTCAAGCGATTTCCAAGGACTTCGAAAGATTTCACAGAATGTCAAAGAATTTTAACAGATTTCCATAATTTTTAAAGAATTTCAACGGATTTCCAGGGAGCTTAATTTTTTTTAAAGATTTAAAATTTCAAAAGATTTTAATGAATTTTAATATATTTTAAGAGATTTCAAAGATTGCAAGGGATTTTGTAATATTTCGAAATGTTCCATTGAGTTTCAAGGATTTCAACCAATTTTACGAGATTGTAAGTGATTTTTAGGGGATTTTGGAGAGTTCGAGCGATTTCCAGGGATTTCGAAAGATTTCACGCAATGTCAAAGAATTTTAATAGATTTCCACAATTCTTAAAGGATTTCGACGGATTCCCAATGAGATCAATCGTTTTAAGAGATTTTAATATATTTTCAGGGATTTTAAATATTCTAGGGGGTTTCGTAATATTTCGAAATTTCAAAAGATTTTACTGGATTTTAATATATTTTCAGAGATTTCAAAGATTCTAGAAGTTTTTGTAATATGTTGAAATTTAAAATTTTTAAAGATTTTGATGGACTTTAATATATTTTCAGGGATTTCAAAGATTCTAGGGGGTTTCTTGATATTTCGAAATTAAAAATTTCAAAACATTCTAATGGATTTTAATATATTTTCAGGGATTTCAAAGATTCTAGGGGGGTTCGTAATATTCCATGGAATATCAAGGATTTTAAACAATTTCATGAGATTTTAACTGGTTTTTAGGGGATATTGAAGAGTTCAAGCGATTTCAAGTATTTCGAAAGATTTCACTGAATGACAAAGAATTTTAATAGATTTCAACCGTTTTTAAAGGATTTCAACCGATTTCCAGGGAGCTCAATTGTTTGAATAGATTTACAATTTTAAAAAACTTCAATGGATTTTTAATATATTTTAAGAGATTTCAAAGATTTCAAGGGATTTCGTAATATTTCGAAATATTTCAGGGAATTTTCAGTTCTTAACCAATTTTAAGAGATTTTAAGGAATTTTTATGAGTTTTTGAAGAACTATACGTACAGGGAGTTTCCGTAAAGAGTTATCTTTTTCACTTTCGAGCAGGGTCATTTTTGACATGGAACGGGAATTTTGGAAATAATTTTAATTCTGTTTTAGGAGAAGGGAAGTAAAAAAAATCCTTATTCAAATTCAGAATGATAATTCTTTTATTCCACACTCGACCGAAATTGCCATTATGTTGAAAAAATTCAATTGTTTGAACAATTTTTTCCCCTGTAAAGCGTGAAAAATTATTTTTCTTCTGGAATTAGTGACATAATGTTGTAAGTCTTTTGCATGTTTGTTGAGTAGAGACTTCAGTCGTGGTCCCTGCATTTTTTTCAGATTTTTTCTATCAGTGCAAATTATTGAAAAATGCGCTGGACGTGAACGACCCAGGTTTACAGGTTAAAGGTGCCAAAAAAACGTTTACGGGTTAAGTGTTAATTTCGAAACCCCGGGGGACGAGTCAACTTTGAAAAAAAGTGCAAAGAAAAATGACGCAACTTTCTTTATGGTAATAAAATTACCATATATTCAAGGCTTTTCATCGAACTTAAATTTATGCGCTTCATAAATTCCTACCTTCAAAAAGCGCATGTAAGGCAATTGATCCAAAAGTTCCCTTGATTCGATCAATTAAAATTCTACGATTACACAAGAAGTCCAATATAAGGCCGACTGATTTAGTTCTTCCTAAAACTGCTGGCCCACGCAGTTTCTGAGCGCACAGGCAGATACAACAATGCGTCACCACCAGTAGTGGCGCGATAAAAGTGGGCAGTACGGGGGAGCAGTAAGCGGGAGCAACAAAAGCGTGAGAAAAATCCAACATAAATGGTTCACACGGTCCTGACTGTTTACGTTTCCAACGACTGATTTAGTGCCATGGCCAGTGAGAAGCAACCCCCAAAACTGGCCTCATATTTGACTTCTTGTGTACATAGGACGTTCAATACACTGCATTCCCGCTTTACCAGCCGCGTCGGGGGTACCCGCAATGGCCTCGATGATGAATCGGGACTCTCTAAACCGTAAACAAGCAGGGCCGTCTGAACCATTCCTGTTGTAATTTTATCCCAAAAAATATTTTCTTTGTATTTTCGCCATTTCGGTTTTATAATATCATAATGAACGTGAAAATGTTTGTGCTCGGAAATAAAACTTTATCAAAGTACTGAGTTATGAGTATGTACGTACAAATAACGGGGTGGCCATTTTAATCGAAGAAAAAAATGTCCGGTCGTTTCCCGGATTTCTCTCGGTTTGTAAACATTTTTCATGGTCAATAAAATTGAAACATTCGAACTCTGAAACTAAAAATTTTTCCATTTGAAGGAATAGACAATAAACTACAAATTAGAGCACTCAAAGTAGAACTCTTGAATTTCAACTGTTTAATTGAAGTTTAAGTTTTTGATTTCAAAAATTTTGTACACGCATGTAATGGAAGATTCTAACAATTTTAAATTAAACAATTTTAAATTAAATGCAAATAAACTGCAAAATTTAGAATTTCTAACTTTTATAAATTATAGAGTTCGAAGGTTCACATTAAATTCCGAAAATATAAAATCACGGTGTCATTTTTAATGCTCTAAATTAAAGAATCAATCAATGAACTCAAAAATTTTCAAATAGTCAAAACATCTTCGAAAAGTTTCAATTTTTTATTTCCAAATCTTGAGAAATCTAGAATTTGTTTTGAATTTTTTCAAATTTAAAATTATTTTGTTCAATTAAATTTTTTTTTCAGAATATCTAAATATTTTAATAAATAATAAATGTTAAATGTTTTTTATCAAAAATTATCAACTTCAAACACTTTTGATTTTCAATTGTCCAAGTCATCAAGACTGCAATTTAAACAGCCGAGGGTACTGCCTGCTTTTTTTTATACCGCCCGTGCGTTTTTGCGGCGTCGACCACGCAGCACCTTTCTCTCGCCCCCTTGCACTACCTTGTCTGATCTGTCGGGAACGGATAAAGCGGGACTACAGTGCAATATTGACCTGAAGGTAAGAAAAATTTCGTTCTACTTCAAATCAAGCAGCAGTGGATCAAGGTCACATCAGTTGTTTTACGCCTTCTATAGTATTTTTAAATGAATATGTGTATAGTAATAGCACGTTAATTACACACACATAATTTTCATAAATGGTTGCCTTTACACAAACTCGTTCCTTTCCTTATTTTATTATATACTAAATATTTCATAGGAGCCGTCCATAAACTGCGTAACCAATTTAAAACCCTTGTGTTGCCACCCGGGTACCCATCGGCATACGTTTTGTTAAATAACTTTTTTTCTAATAAAGATAGGCCGAATGCTCCTCAAATATATATGATTGAACCGATTCTCTATCGAAATTTGCATTGCACATATTTTTAGAAATTTTTAGCTTGAAATATTTTGCAATTGAAAAAAAGCACGGCTGAGCCACCCGGGAATGCGGGTACCCCGGCAAAAAAAGCATGATTTTCGTACAGTATATCATAAAAATAAAGTTTGTTATAATAATGTTATTGTTTTCGTAATACGTTATATATGAAGCAATGCCGGCGATGTCCAAAATGTAGTCCAAGAGTAGAGAGTAGAGTGTAGAGTGTAGAGAGTAGAGTAGATATTAGAGAGTAGAGAGTAGAGTGGGAATTAGAGAGTAGAGAGAAGAGTAGACAGTAGAGAGAAGGGTAGAGAGTAGAGTCTAGAGCAGTGGTCGGCACGCTCTTGCCCAGGGCAGGCTACCCTGCCCGGGCTGCCCAACGACCTACTTTCTGGGCAGGTACCTGAGAGCTTGGGCAGACCGACCCTTCTCTCAGGGGTTCTTTGTTGGAAAATAGAACAAATTGACAAAATGTAAAAATCGTTAATTTTTCAATTAGCGATTTGAAAATGATATTTTTGGAATCTGCGAATTTTTCCGATTTCAACGATATGTAATTTGTCTATAAAGGTTGAAAATTTGAGAAGCATTTAGTATTAAATTGAATATTGAGCGGAAGTTTTTTGATATTAAACTCCTTCAAATTTTCAACATTCTTAGGCAAGTAATATATCATTGGAATCGGAAAAATTCTTAGATGCTGATTATACTATTTTGAAATCGCTAGTTGAAAAATTAAAAGTTTTTAAATTTTCTTACTTTGACCTGCCTGTGGACAAAGGACACCCATCGGGGCGAGCGCACCCGCACTGAGCTCCGTGAGCCGATCGGAAAGTAGCAGAAAAAATTAAGCCGGGTCCAGCCTGCCCAGACCTGAAAAGTGAGCAAAAAGTTTGCCGACCACTGGTCTAGAGAGTAGAGTGGAGAGTAGAGTGTAGAGAGAAGAGTAGAGAGTGGAGTGGAGAGTGGGGAGTGGGGAGTAGAGTAGAGAATAGAGAGTAGAAAGTGGAGAGTAAAGAATGGAGTAGAGAATAGAGAGAGTAGAGTAGAGAGTAGAGAGTCGGAAATAGACAATAAAGAGTGGGGGGAAGAGAGTAGAGAGTAGAGGTCAGAGGGTAGAGCAGGCCTGCCCAAGTGGGGGAAAACTGCTCATTTGCCAGATGGGAATTTAACACCACCACCTACCTCCACTCATTCAACTTCACGAGAGCGACCACCCCCCAAGCATCTGGACCTGAGAAGATGGAAATGGTGGTGGAACTCCAACATGTGGTGAATAAGCAGTTTTCTCGCCTGGGGTAGAGAGTAGAGTAGAGAGTGAGGAGTACAGAGTAGAGTAGAGAGAAGAGTAAAGAGTAGAGAATAGAGAGAAGAGTAGAGTGGAGAGTAGAGAGAAGAGTAGAGTAGAGGCGAAAGTAGAGTAGAGCAGAATGTAGAGAGTGGAGTAGAGTAGATTGTAGAAAGTAGAGTAGATTGGAGGGTAGTGTAGAGTAGAGAGTAGTGAGTAAAGAGCAGAGAGTAGAGTAGAGCGAAGAGTAAAGAGTAGAATGAGGAGTAGAGAGTAGAGAGAAGAGTAGAAAATGGAGAGTAGAGTAGAGAGTGAGGAGTACGGCGTAGAGTAGAGAGTAGAGTAGAGCAGAGCAGAGTGTATAGAGTAGAGTATAGTAGATTTTTTGAGAGTAGAGTAGAGGGCAGTGTAGAGTAGACTGTAGAGAGTAGAGAGTAGATTATAGGGCAGAGAGTAGAGTGTAGAATAGGGAGTAGAGGGTAGTGTAGTGTAGAGAGTAGGGTGTAGAGTAGAGCAGAGAGTAGATAGTAGATAGTAGAGTAGAGCAAGAGTAGAGAGTAGAGTAGATTGTAGAAAGCAGAGTAGAATTTCGATAGAAGAATGAGTTCCGATAAAAACTAAACTACACGCATCGCTCGAATTAAGGCCGGCCTCGGGGAAAGACGGCCATGCATGATCCAACCCACACAAGGTATTATACCTGTTTCAGTACTATCAAGGTCACTGCACATAAATAAATTGTGATATTCAGGTAGGAATACCTTCCTAGAATATGAATAATTAAATATTGATTGAAAACACATAGTTAAATCAAGTTACAATGGGTTTTTAACAACAATTTCGTGAGTGGGGTTTGGCAGATGCTGTGAGTTTTTTTGGGCGGCAACACAAGGGTTAAGGGTGAAAGGGTGACGCTAAAAACTAAGGTTGTTAACAAGTGTGTATGTGGGGGGGGGGGGGATCAGTGGAAGTAACGTAGTAACGAACTTAGATAACATTTAGTACGTTTCCTGATGATAAATTCTATAGCATTATTTTTTTTTAAACCCTTTTTCTCGTTTTTTCACTTAAATGCAAACTGAATATAGGAAAAATCAACAACTTTTGGTTGAAAAGTCTAATATTATGTTTTTGGTTTGGAATTTATCTCGTTTAGTTAAAAATTCTAGTAATTGGTTGAATATTTTATTATCGTGTTGAAAATTCAAGTATCTTGTTAAAAAGCCCACTTTTTAAAACAAAAATTCAGCTACTTGGTTGAAAGTTGAACTACTTCGTTAAAGATTTATTTTTTTGGTTGTAAATTCATCTCCTTGGTTCAAAATCTAACTTCCATTTTTATGAAATTAACCGAGAAATTAACCTTCCGGGTCAAACTATCATCTTTTGAGTTTGAACTATTTTGTTGAAAATTCAATTTTTTTAACCCATTCCGGACGCATGGAATCAGATGACTCCATGGCTGTATGTATGCTGAATGGAATAATTGTGCGGTCTGTGTTAAATGGGTTAAGATTCATCATTTTAGATGAAAATTCATCTCTTTTGTTGAAAATGTAACTATTTTGTGGAAAATTCATTTTTTGTTTATAAGAATTTTTTGAACCCAACTATGTAACTTCTCCATTTTCGGTTAAAAGGTGATATTTTTTAGTGAAAATTTACCTTTCCTATTTGAAAAATCTTGTATAAAATTAAACTATTTCGTTGTAAATTAACTTTTTTGTTGAAAATTTAATTATTTTTATAAAAATTTCAGTTTTTCGTAGAAAATTAACTTCTGTTTAAAAAAAATCATATTTTTGGGTTCAACATTCAATCGTTTCGTAGACAATTTATTCATTATTTTGGCTTTAAAATTGAACAATTTTGTTGAAAATGATGCATTTCCTTTAAAAATTCAATGTTTTTTGGTAAAACATTCATCTTTTTGCTGAAAAATTGATCTTTTTGGTTGAAAATTTAACTATTTGGTTGAAAATTTATCTCTTTTGTTGAAAATGTATCTATTTTGTTAAACATTCGTTTTTTTCTGTTGAAAATTAATTTTTTTAACAATGTAATTATTCCATTTTCGTTTGGAAATTGATATCTACATGTGAAAAACGATCTTTTCTAGTTGAAAATTCATGTATTCCGTTGAAAATTCGTTTTTTTTGTTTGTTAAAATTTAATCTTCTTGGTTGAAAATTCATCCTGTTTGGTTAATAATGCAGCTGGGTTTAATTTAATCTGATGGTTTGGTTAGGGATTTAGCAACTGTTTGATTCTCAATTAATCTGGTTGGTTGAGGATTCATCAACTTGGCAGAAAATGTAATTATTCGGTTAAAAAATTAACTTCTTTGTTAAAAATATATATTTTTGTTTAAATTTAACTATTTGGTTGAAAATTAAACTATTTTTATGAAAATTTAACTTTGGCTATAAAATTAACTGTTTGGCAGAAAATTCAATGTTTTTTTAGATACTTTGTCATTTTGGCTTTAAAATTGATGTTTTTCTTTGTAAATTCGCATTTTTTGGTAGAAAATATTTATCTTATTGCGGTAAAATCCATCTTTCTGGTTGAAAATTCAACTACTTGTTTAGAAGTTCAACTAGTTTGTTGAAAATCTGTTTTTTTTTTGGTTAAAAATTAATTTTTTTATCTGAAAATTCCTCTGATTTTAGATTAGTATAGACTTTCCGTGTTATTTATTTAAATAACACTTTTGTTTCGCAGCACTGCTCCGAATCAGGTGTCTGATAAATCTAGCAATCACCCCAGGCGAAGAGCTTCACAAACACTCCACTGATACTCTGCTGTTTTAATAATTATTATTTTATACAAAAAGATTTGAACAAAGATACAATATTTGTAAGAAATTTCGGAAAAGGAAGCGCAAGGACCTCTCATCTGAGCTAAAGGTTTTGTTTTCAAAATTAGTGTTAATGAGACTTGTCTTCTGGGCTCTAGAAAAGCCGCGATTCAGCGAAAGTACCCACGTTCCATTTTAACGTGGGATTCGGTGACCATAGTATATTGTTCTAAACCCTCACGGCCGATGCACCTCTCTTTATAGTCAGAAACACCAATTTCTCATTTTTTTTCTCTCTTGTCACTATTCAACTTATGAAGAAAATTCCTCATTTTTATTGAGTAATGTTATTCAAGACTTTAAGATTTTCTTTTCTTAATATCTACTATAGCATCATCAATAGCGCGCTATGGGCGCGTGTAGGTTTTATATTTGAAGGAAGAAGTAATTTTTAATACAACATAAAAATTTCAGATATGTTGGATAAAGATTTTAACAAAAAAGTTATTTTCAACCGAATAGTCGATTTTTCAATCAAAAAAGATGGATTCTGAATGAAAAATCTAATAGTTGAATCCTTAACCAAAAAAGATTAATTTTCAACCAGTTGTACTTTTAACCAAAAAGATTAAATTTTGTCAAAAATAGACAAATTTTTACCGAATACATGAATTTTCTACCAAGAAGATTAATATTCTATCAAAGAAGCTCAATTTTTAACTAAAATATTGAATCTGGATAAATAAATTATTTTTGAACAAAGTAATTCAACCTTCATAACATTTGAATATATATAAAAAAAATTACAAAACAATAGTGCAATCTTTATCCAAAAAAAATTTGAATTTTAAAACAAGCAGTTACAACCTAAAAAAATGAAATTTCTAGGAAAAGAGATTAATTTCTAAACCAAAAAGAGGAAAATTTAGGAAAATTTTTGCAGATTTTGAAATAAGTCGAAAAAGTATCTAGAAAATTTCTGAGAGCATTTTTTTTTATTTCACAGTATTTTACATATTATTAAGAAGAATAAATATCCCAGATTGATTTTTAACAAATTTGGAAATACTATTTTATATTCTAGAATCTTTTTAAATATTCTCTTCTCATCAATTATGATTGAGAATCCGTAACACGATAACTTTCGAAAAAATAAACGGATCGAATCGACCTTTGGCACACTTTTTTTAGGTCCCAAAAGAAAGGACGAGTTTGTTTTCCAGCCACTTTGAATGAAAATCCAAAAAGTTTGAAAAATTTCAATATTTTTGGGATCAGAATTAATAAGATCAGAGTAGCATTTACAAAATTTAAAAAATCAATCGAAAATAAAAATTTCAAGCCAAACAACGCACGATATGCAAAAAAGTAAAGAGATGAAAAACGTGGCTTTTTGAAAAACCTGCAAGATGATCATAGCAATTTTTTGAATTTTCATGGAAAATTGAAAATTCTAATTTTGATTGCACAAAAAATAATGAAAAATAAAAAATTCCATTTTGTGGTTAAACTATGCAAGACACGAAAAGAGAGGAATCGATAAAAATTGTGCTCCTAAAAAAGATCTACAAATTTGTTATTAATTTGTGCTTTTTGATATGACGCGTAATTTTTTCTTTTATATTGGTAAAAAGCAATATTAAAAATGAAAAATTGAATTTTTCGATAAGCAACACAATCTATGAAAAAAATAAGTAGAGAAAGGTTGTTCACATGAAAAAGAGATACAAATTTGTTATTAATAAATTTTTAATAGGGCGCGTATTTTTTGTTTTAATCGTGAAAAATATCATTGGCACGGGTCCGTAGCATGCGATAACAGTGATATAATTTTTTATTATCCTGAAACCATTCGAAATTTTAAAAAAATTTCAAAATTTTATTTTGGAATTCTCGAAAATAAAAAATGTTTGTTTTAAATTAAATTTTTTTTCACATTCTCATTTATCTTCAAAATATCTTTTAAAATGATTTGAATGTTTCCTAAAATTTTGAAAAAAACATTTGCCCAGATTTTTTAAAACAATTTTGGAAATATTTGGGAACGTTTTGAAATATTTTCAAATAATCTCTCAAAATAAATTTCTAAAATGAAAAAATAATAAATCAAATTTTCCCAGAAATCTTAAAAAATCTATATTTTATTTTACATTTGTTGACATCTTTCTAAGTTTAAAATTATTTGTAGATGTTTTAAAAACTTCCAAATATCCCTTAAGTTTATTCAATTTTTTTCTGAAATTTTGAATTCTTGCAGAGTTGCCAAATTTTGCTTTAAATTCTTCTGCATTCTTCTCCGAAATTTTAGGAAATCATTTGAAGTGTTTTAAAATCTCTTTAAATATTTTATTACAATTTTTTTTAATTCAATTTTCCCTGGAATCTCAAAAAAAAATCTTTTTATCATAAAACCTTTTAAAATACTTAAAAGGCTTCAAAATTTTACTTCAAAATCTTCAAAAATCTACAATTTGTTAGAAAATTTTTAGTCTTTTCAAATTTTCAATTTCTTTTTAATCTTTTCAAAACTTCTGAAACTTTGAAATATCTTGAAATAATTCAAAGTTTTCCTTAAATTTTTTTCAAAATCCTCGAATATTAAAAATATTGTCTTAGAATCTCCCACATTCTTTCTTTGACTTATTTTGAAAACTTTAAAGCTCAAAATTAATCTTTTAAAATAAATCCTAAATCATTTACAATTTTCGAATAATTATTTTTTATGTTTATTTGTTTAATTTTGTTGATGTTATATAAATATAACTTTCTTCATTTGGAAAACATAACATCCTATAAATGTTTCCCAGAAATGTTAAGAAAATTTTTTTATTCTCCTGAAACCTTTCAGAATTCTTAAAAAACATCTACATTTTTTGTGTTAAATCCTCGAAATTTACTTTTTGTTTTAAGTTTGTCAACATCTTTTCAAGATTAAAATTATTTTTGTATCTTTTCAAAACTTAAAATTAAATTAAATTAAATTATCTCTTAAACTTATTCGAATTTTTTCTAAAATTCCGTAACCTTAGAGACTTAAAAAATGTTGGCTTACGATCTTCAACATTTTTCCCTAAATTTTAGGAAATAATTTTGAATGTTCTTTAAAAGTAATCGTTTTAACATCGAAATTTATATTCATTAAAATTCAAATGTTTCAAAATATTTCAAAATATTTTCTTAACATTATTTTTTTCAACATAAAAAATCAATTTTACTTTTCTCCGGAATCGTAGCTAAAAATGTTATTATCTTAAAACCTTTTTAACTGCTTAAAAATCTTTTCAAATAATTCAAAGTTTACCTTAACATATTTTTAATCCTGAAAAAGGAAAAAATACCTCAAAATCAAAGCTAAAATAATAATTCATATATTCTAAGTTTTTTTTCCTAATTTCATTTTTCTCATCTCTTTTAAAGTAAGAAAAAGTTGATAAATTACAGTGTGGTAGCAAAATGTTAAGAGCAGGTTTCGCAATATTAAAAAAAACATTAACAATAAAAATGTTCTTTGTTATTAATAATGTTTGAATTGTTGCCTTTATTATTAGCGAATCATTTACCACTGAAATGTTCTCTTTCCGAACATTTTTTTAGAATTAAACATATTAAACCAGTATGCAACCAATCAGGTATTCAACAACAATGAGTTCGAGATTTTAGAGAATTTCGCGTTCCACCATTTTTTTAGATAGGATAAGATAGGATCATTTTCTTCTGGTATTATATATTTTATATTTTCAAATTCCAAGTAAAAATTAAATTCAAGAATTCAAATATTTTTTCTAGACTGTTGATTTCATAACATCTGAAAATATATTTGACTCTTCAAACAACTATTTTTAAACTCCCATTTAGTCTCGTAACAAAAGAAAAAAGAGAGACCTTCATCATTATATTTCGCGTTTAAGTCTCCAAGGACAATTTTAGGCATTTTCCAGTGCTTTGTCCCTGAAATTTGAATGCAAGCATGAGATTGAATTCGTCACGCAAAAAAAGTAACTATTATTTGTGTAACATTCTTCGTGGGAACATTTTTTGTGATTTTTTTTTATTATACCATTAAGCCAAATTCCGTTTGGGGTAAGCGTAACTCATTTGAGTAACACGTTCGTTCCGCAACACCAATCCGACATAGGTCGCTGATCAATCTCTCTAGCAATCGCCCCAGGCAAAGAGCTTCACAAAGTCATCATGTGTCATAGATCTCACAAAAATGCACAAATTGACTGATAATCCGACGATAAGTAATCTAACAATTATTCAAAATTATGTAAAGTATGACGTCAAATCGTCAACTCTTGCACCGGAAACAAGGAACGTTTATTGAACCGTCATTTTTCTGAGTCAACGATAATGATCATTCAGCGTTCACCTGTAATTACTTGCGATTAATGCTGTGATTCCAGACACAAGATTACTTCATTCACATGAAGAAATAAATATTCTTAATGCTGAATGAATCACCGTCCGGCGCCTGAGAGGTTTATTTTTTAATGGGTGCGTTATAAACCGAAAATTATGGTTATTTGGAATATTCAATGCAAAGTCAAGGAAGGTGAAGAGATTTCAGTGTTTAACGCATTTTTTAAAAAATGTCGTGAGAATTCTCATTGTGCAAAGACAAAGAGACTATAATGAATTGAAGATATTCTGAGTAATATCAACACATCTCAGGATCGATATTGTGATCGCATTGTTGTAAGGTAGATTGAAAAATTGCAAATCGCTGTAATGGAAAATTTTATAATATTTCTCTACTAATGTGGGAGTTTATCGACCGCTAGGCAACGCTAACTGTTCTAGTAAAAATTCCGCGAAAATTAACATTTTTGTTCGAATTTCACTGTTTTTGATTAAAACTTCAATTTTTGTACTGTTAAAAATTCAAATACTTGGTTGAAAGTTCAAATACTTTGTTGAAAACTTATTTTATTGGCTGAAGATTCCTCACTTTGATTGAAAATTTAACTACACTCAACTCCCGATTTAAGAACGCTTTCGGGCATGGCTTGCAGTGGCCTTGATCCTAAATCGGGGGAATCCAAACGTAAACAGGCAGGGCTGCATGAACAATTTCTGTTGATTTTGGACGCATGGCGCAACCTGATGCAACTGATACGTTCAGAATGCGGC
The DNA here is from genome assembly GCA_932178445.1 of Andricus quercusramuli. NCBI lineage: Eukaryota > Metazoa > Arthropoda > Insecta > Hymenoptera > Cynipidae > Andricus > Andricus quercusramuli. The sequence continues at coordinate 110,394 of CAKNXH010000626.1, read as the reverse complement.
CTTCATGCTGTTTGTCATGCTTGACTGAGCATCGCCTCTCTATCGGTCCCGCGGGTCCCCTCATCACGAAACTGCCGAGGACATCAATTCTAGGAATATCGTAAACCGGAGGTTTTGATATCGGGAGTTGAGTGTATTTAATTGACATTTTTTCTCAGTTGGATATTAAATTTTTAACTCAAAAATTACAATTTTTTTCTTGGCTGAAAATGGACCTTTTTGTTTTAAAAATTAATCAATCTGTTGAAAATTCGTCCTTTCTGGTTAATTTCAACGGTTCATAATTTAAAATCATTTTTGGTTGAAAAACCAACTAATGAATACATTTTTCATAGAAAATTCATCTTTTCATTTTAAGACACAACTATGTGGTTAAAAATCATTTTTTTTGTTATTAAATTATTCTTGTTGTGTGAAAATTGAGCTATTATGGTGAAAAATTCATTTCTTTGGTTGAAAATTTAACTATTTTTTTGAAATTTTTTTTTTTATAAAAATGTTCTTTTTTTAGTTGAAAATTCTTGTTTTTGGTAAAAAATTATTCTTTTGGTTGAAAATTCATTTTTGTTTTTGAAAATTTAACAATATTGTTTTAACTCATTTTTTCATTAAAAATTATTTTAAACACTGAAAATTAAACCATTATATTTCTGTTTGAACATTTATCTTTTTAGTTGAAAATTCAACTATATGGTTGAAAATTCATGTATTTTGTTGAAAATTCATATTTTTTGGTAGAATATTATTCGCCTTGTTTGAAAATTGAACTATTATGTTAAATGAATGATTTTTTTATTAAAAATTAATTTTTTCAGCTGAAAATGTACTAATGTTTATCTTTTTGGTTAAAAATGTATCTATTTTGTTGAAAATTAGTCTTTTTGTTTATTGAAAATGTATCTTTTTTAGTTGAAAATTCGACTACATGGTTGAAAATTCATGTATTTTGTTAAAAATTCTTATTTTCTGGTAGAGTATTATTCTTCTTGTTTGGAAATTCATTTTTTTGGTTAGAAATTTAACAATTTCGACGACATTTTTTATTTGATTTTTTTAAAATCAATTATTGTAGCTGAAAATTATAGTCGAAAATTGAAGAATTTTGTTTAAAAAAATTTGTCTTTCTAATAGAAAATTAAACTTCTTGTTTGAAAATTCATCTTTTGGGAACTTGCATTTACCACCGGTTTCAGGCATGGCTTGCCATATCCAATTGAAATACATAATATGACGCACCGGACGCGCGTGAGTGCGCAGGCCCAATCTCACCGAGAAACTGCCGCGGCATCAGTTCTCGGAACGCAGTAAATCCAGACTCATTCAATCCAAGTTCCAGTGTAATTCAAATCGAGAAAGTTGATAAAAATTTTGAACTTTATTAAAATAATTTGCATTAATAAAGTGGTGTACTTTTAAAATATTCAATTTGCAATCATTTGCCTTTTCAAGTTTTGCATCTTCGTTTTGTTTGAAAAAAATGCATGCGTAGTAGAATTTAATTTTGAAAACGATTTGTTTTAACGTCATTCAGTTTGAAAAGCCTCTAAAATAGGGAATCAGCTATAAATAAATTATTAAACAATTTGGCAACGACACGTCAGGAATACACTGGAACTTGGATTGAATACCGGGTTCGGGCATGGATTGCAGAAGCCTTGAAACTAAATCCAGACCGTCATCCGAACGTAAATAAGCAGGGCTGCGTGAATCATTTCTGTTGGATTTGGACGGATGACGCAACCTGATGCAACTAACGCACGGAGCGTTCGGCCCGCGAGCATTAATTCTCGGAACGCAGTAAAGCCGTACTGATTAAGTCCAAGTTCCGCTTAATAGGAATTTGTAAGTGGTCGTTAAATTTGTATTAAACTTTGTGTAATTATGGTGTTATATAAGAAACATTTGGGGCCCAAAGGATCCTTAAAAGTTTTCATAATTATTAGAGTTACTCTATATTGAATTTTTGGGTTGAATTTTTTTCACTATCGATATTTCTGGAATCGATAATTGGATTTTGATGAAACTTGAAGCTATTAGAGATACAATTATACATTTTAGGAATATAAAAATAGATTTTTTTAATTTCGAAATTTTGCCTGAAAAAAAATTTTCAAACATGTTTGATTCATTTTTCCGTGAAATACCACATGTGAATTTTTTTTTTAAATATAGGTAGAGAGATTCCTTATGGAAATCTTGTTATTCGTATTCAATCAAAAATAAATAAAAGGTGGGTATTTCACGAAAAATTGAATCCAAAATTTTCTCTGACTTTTTTCGGGCAGAATTTGGATTTTTTTTTAAAGTTACAAATTTTTGAAATGTATAATTGCATTTCTAATCCCTCCAAGTTTCATGAAAATCTAAAATGTAGATAATTAAAAAAAATCAACCCAAAAATTCAATATAGCATAACTTCCACAATTTAAAAAATTTTCCAAAATTCTTTACACCTTAAAATGTCTCTTATATAGCACTATAATTTAACTCAATTTCTTTTAAATTCAACTAACACTTGCAGATTTTGGTACTCAATATGTAATTACAATTTAAAAACATTGAATTTAGAATTCAAGAATAACTGCTAGTCCCCTATTCTCTTCTTAGACCAATTATCCCCATTTTCCTCTTTTTTGCCCCTATTTTTATTAAAATCCCCTATACTTGAAGTTGTTTCATATATTAAATTTGAAATTTGGAAAATTAAATCTAATAAAAGTCATAGAAAACCTTGTACGAACTGAGAGACATGTGTGCTTTTTAAACACTCTATAAGCGCGGTTTAAGTAAAACTTTCAAATTGTCTAATTATTGAAATTATTATACATATATGTTTCATATTAGTACTTTTTCCTGGAAATTAATATAAAAAAAGACTTTTAATACAAAATCACCATGTTTCAAAGAAGGCTTAGCATATATTTTTTTAAATTTTAGGTTTTTAGTTTTTTTCACCGGAAATGAGCATTAAACCAAAATCAACATTAATTCTCAATTTTCAAAAATTGTAGGTTAATAATTTTTTATTAAGAGTAGACTTTTAATAAAAAATTATTAGATTTCAAAGATTAAAATTTTGTCAACAATTTATTTAAAAACAATTAATTTTAAAACCAAAATTAGAAGAATTTAAAGGTTTTTAACTTTTTAAACAATTTTAGGTTATGTTAGCATTTTACACCAAAAACTGGTATTTTAAAAACAAAATAGTGTCGGGAAATATATATTTCCGAATAATAAAATTTCTGAATAATAGAATTCCGGAATTGAAAAATTCCCGTAACAAAAATTCCCGAATTATAAGCATTCTCGAATATTAAATTTCCCGAATAATAAAATTCCCGACAGAAAATTGCCAAATTATTAAATATCCGACACTATAATTCCGGAATTATTATAAAATTTCTGAACTTGAAGAATTAAAAATATTTTTATAA
>CAKNXH010000626.1:84135-106857 GCA_932178445.1 Andricus quercusramuli | reverse complement strand
ATTTTTTATGACGCATGCATGATTTCAGCCCTTTTCGACGCCTATGAAGCGGGGCTAAAGCTCTGCTTTTTACTCCCGAGGGACTGAAAAGTGACGTCAGAGATGAATAATGAAAATTATGCGACTATGGTAAAAACTGTGAGGAAATTTTGGTTGCAGATAATAGAATTTTGCGGTTATTTATGGAAAGTTACCATATTTACCTGTAAATTTACCATAAATTGCCGAAATTATTCATAAATTTCCGGTAATTTATGGAAATTTTAGAAAATGAATTTTGGGTAATCTATGATAAGTTACCAGAAATCACCTCTAAAATTACCGTAGATTAGGTTAACATTAATTTCATGCTTCATCATACAAAATCTAATTTGGACTGAAATCATGACTTTATTTCGAGAAATGTCTGAAATCATCCATTTGTGATAAAAAATATCGTATGCACCTACGCGCTCGCCTGCGACTTTTACTGAAAAAATACACTCGTCGAAAAAGCACCTCTTCTCTCCCTAAGTGCATAATGTACTATTTTTCAAATATTGTTTTTTTTTTAATTCAAACAATAATTTTAGAAACTTTAAACATAAAAAATATTTTTTTTAATGAAAATATTTGATTATCGTATTTTTAATAAATAATATCCGGGTGCAAAAGTTATATATAGTTTATACATAGTGTGAAATAATATTTATATATAATTTTAATTTGTTTGATATAAAAATTGTATAAAACAAATAAAAATTATACACACTGTACATCATTTTTCCGCCTGGGTATTTATAAAAAACATTTAATTGCTTAAATTCGTGAATTTTCTAGTTCGGATATTTGATAATTCGGCAATTTTCTGTCGGTAATTTTATTAATCGGGAATTTTCCAATTCGGTGATATTATTTGGGTAATTGTCAAATTGTAGGTAAATTTTAGCATCTACAGTGAAAATCATATTATTATTAGGAATTGAATATTTCATAACGGAAAATGATCTTATCACATGTAAAAATTTTAAATCCAAAAGGGGCAGTTATGAAAAAAAAAAATAATATACTGTTCTATAGTACCGTGCGGGTACGTATGCGAGAAAAATGTTAAAGTCTGACCTGTTTTAATGCTTATAAAAAAATAACAGATTTTAATTATAAAAAGTCACCTACTTATGAAAGAAAACACCGCCAAGCAAGTAACGGAATGGTTTTTATAATTTTTCTTCACCCCGAAAATGGGTTTGAACGCACGTACGGGAATTAAGTTTTTGTTGTCAAGATGCAATTTTCAGTTTTAATATCGGATTCACAAAAAATAGAGTTAATATTTTAATCTCAATTTTATAAAATCTTGTATTAAACGATACACCTAATATTTCTGTATTTATTACTCAACTGTAACTACAATATTTTACTAGAAAAAAAGACGTACGGTAATGACGTGTGAAATGGCAAAAATTGAGGGACAGACTCCAAGGCTTTTACAATGTTATTTATTTGACTTAAAAAATGTGCATACATTAAATTTATGTTCATGTGAAGTTTACAAACTTGATACGTTGAGCGTTTTTTAGGTTACTGTCTAAAAGAAAAGGCGAAAATCAGTTTATCCTTGTGTAAAGTGAGGTTGAGACGCCGTACGGTAATGACGTTTCGGGTGTTCATATATTAAATGAAACGAAATAGGAACAGAAATGAAAAAAAGAACTGACCATTTCATAGAGGATGATAATAAGTGTTTATTAAATTTAAAAAAAAATCAGCACGACTTTCTAAGTTAATGTTATATTACTGAGACATCAAGTTTGCCTTCAATTTGACAATTACTCATATACTGTTCGCAAATTTTATTATTCGGGATATTTACAGTGTCATATTTTTAATATTATAGATATAAAAAATAAGAATATACTCCAAATCCAAATGAAACCTGCAGATTTCTTAATAAAGCAAAGGAGATCAAAGTTATAAGAAAACGTTTTGTAAGTAGGTGCATAGCTAAGAAGGTTATTAAAATAAATATAGTAATTGACAAGAAAGAAGCTCGAGTTTTCCATGGTTGCCCATGGAAATTTGCATAGTCCCACGCCATTGCGCCGTGTGATAATGGTATTGTTTCCAACTTATACTGTACCGGCCATACGCAGCCGTATATTATTACGTGACACTGTCCATGCAATCTGAACCTCTCTATCTCTTCAGTCTTCACTCTTCAGTCGACGTCCAACGCTTAGACTCGAAGTGTCTATTTTCCTACCCTCTTCTTCCTTCCGGCCCCATACCAGTTCTTCCGTTCAATTTAGGTCTGTTGAAACGCCGTTTTCAAGTTCCCATAGAAAACAGTCCTTAGTCAACAAAATATTTTTCATTTCTATTCAAGTCTATTAATTACAAACGCGATTTTACAGTAGCTTCAATATTTTTTGCAACAGGGACAAAGTTTTTTTTTTTAAAGGACATTTGGAAAGTAAGGAATTTAAATTCGAAAAGTGTTATGTGTTTTATCATTCGTGAGTGCTTAAACTTTGTGAACTATGTGTCGAAAGTGATTTTGCAAAGAAATTTATTAATCTTTTTATAGCAGATTCTCTCGGGGACGAAATTTGTTGCTTTTTAGAGGAATTTAGGATTAGGGTGCACATATTTTTCCAATTTGCGAACAAAATTTTCTACGGAGTTATGCGTATTTGAATTTTGAATTTTGACATTTCTTTCCAGATTCTATGAGAAGACATCCTAATATGAGTTTTGTGCGGCTAAACCATAACAGCAAGAGATTATTTTTGTTGAACTTGTTTAGATGTGCAAACTTTGATGTTAACATTTTTTTGGTATTCTGCATTCTGTCCACAACATTATTTAGTCAGAATTAATTTTATAGAAAATCCAACAAAAAATATAAGTATGAGTTTTTGAGACAATCATCAGAATCTGGACAGAAATCTCAAATAGCTTAATTAGGCCAGGAGAAATTATGTTTTGAGGATGCCTCCTGAGTATTTTTACCTAATATGAAAAAAATCGTTAGGCACCCTTTTGAAATAACTCGATATTTGTTTTGTTTGATCAATTTATGTGATTTTTTTCGAAAGGAACAAATATAATAAGTAAAGTTTTGGTTAAATTCTACGTTTTTGGTTTATTTCACGCAATACTTCTAAGAAGCAAAAAATAAATGTTCATAAATTTCCGAACAATTTCAAAACAAAGAAGCCTGTTCTAGCATTAATATTTCTGAAGTTATGACGCCTGACAGAGATTTTTCAGTAAAAAAAAACGTTGAATCCCTTTCTGTTTGAATAATATATTGTTCCCTATACATCATACATGGAAGTTGTATGAAAATGAATTAAAGTAGATTCATTTATCTTTAAAACTAACAAAAAATTGATTGTAGCCCTTGATGCAGAACACCAGTTATAGTCTTTTATAGCAGGATTCTTTTTGTGGCACTTTATTATAGATTGCATTTTTTATTAAAAAATTACTTTGTATGTATTGCATCAATACTTTTCATTTATTTTCTTTAACGCTTGTGTTTGGAACAGAAAGTCATCAGAAGTTAAGGTTTAAAAATCATCATTTAGAGAAAATGTATAGATCCTTTATTGTTTCTTTATATATTAAGTAATTTTAAAAAAATAATTAAAAATAATAATTATTATTTTCAATAAGAATAATTAAAAAATTAAATAATATATAAAACAGTTACACTAATTCAATTATTCAACTTGTAAAAAGAATTCCACAAATAGCAGCCTGCTATAAGAGACTATAACTGGTGTTGTGCAAGGGCAAGAATCAATTACTTTCTTTCAGTTTTAAAGATAATTTAATCTGATTTAATTTATTTTCATACAACTTTCATGTAGGATGTATAGGGGACAAGATATGGTTTAAAAAAAAAGATATAACGTTTTTTTTTACTGAAAAATCCATTTCAGACGTCATAACTTCAGAACTATTAATGCTAGAACATTCTTCTTTTTTTCAAATTGTTCGGAAATTTATTAACTTTTTTTTGCTATTTAGAAATTTTACGTAAAGTGAAACAAAAACTTAAACAAAACTGATGTTTTTTACATATTTTTCAAAATCTAAAAGGGAGGAGAAAGTCAATCAATATTAATCACGGGGAAACTTTTTTTTGACGCGAAATTTAAAGTTTTTATCCGAGAAAACTTCACTTATTATTTGTTCCTTTCGAAAAAAAGAACATTAATTGATCAAAAAACAATAAATATCGAGTTATTTTGAAAGAAGGCCTTACGATTTTTTTTCATATTTGGTAAAAATACTCAGGAGGCATTCCCAAAACATAATTTCTTGGGTACAAATTTTAGCCTGCTCTTTTAAGTGAAACATCATGCTGAGGAGACGTGACAGAGGTTTAGAGATTTTTTTTTTAAACAAAGCCAAAAATTCAAATACGCATAACTTCATATAATTTTTTTTTTTTCGTAAATCGGAAAAAAGTGTCCCCTAATTTCCTCTAAAAAAACAACATATTTCGTCCCAAGAGGTTCTGCGATATCAAGCCTGATACGAAATGGATTCGGTGTTGTTAATAATAATAATTTAATAATAATAATTTCCCTAATCAAAAACCACCAATATAATGTTTTGCAGTATTTTATTTTGTTACATATTTTCTTATTTTATGAAAGAAAAATTATATTTCTGTTTCATAAAAAAGGAGGAAATTATTTCGAGCTGGGATCATGGTTGCCCTAATTAAAATTCGAAACGACTGATCGTAATGTCTGTGATCAATTCGAAATTCTCAAACCGAGGAAGTCAAGTTGGTGCATTTTTTTGAGTTTTTAAAATAATTGTGTACTTCCGGTGAAATCATGTGGAACCGTAAAGTGTTCATCAGGATTATTGAAGTGGTACGTAGTTTAAGAATTTTTTATTATTTTCTGTAATAGAAATATTTTATTGAATCAAAGTCTCATGTTAAAAAAAAGGTAAGAGTAAAGAAGACAAAAAATGAATTTTATTCAATGAATAGAATTTCTTAACATTTTATTAAGGAGTTATATAATTTATTCAGTCATAATTCGATATTAAGAAATATTTTCCATTGAATGCAACATTTTGCGTCAGTGAAGAATTCAATGATTCATTAAAACGCAAGTCAATTTGAATATTTGAGGATTCCTATCAAAAGTATGAAAAATCGGGAAATTCCTGAAAATTTTCTTTCATTTGAGAATAAAATTAGATATATAAATATGCGAGGGAGAAACAACTCTGGTAATCCTCGGTAATCCACTTGTTATTCTAGAGAAACCACTTATAATCACAGGTAATCTAGAGTTATTCACCTGTATTCCACAGTAATCCAAGTAATTCCAAGTAATCCACTTTTAATCTCACGCGATTTTGTAATCCTAGATAATACATTTGTAGTCTCAAATCCACTTGTAATCCAGAGTAATCCACTTATAATCCTTGGTTATTCACCTATAATCCAGAGTAATCCAAACCATCCTTTGTAATCCACTTTTGATACCTGGTAATCCACTTATAATCCGAAGTAATCCACATGTAATATCAGGTAATCGAGAATTATTCACCTTTAATCAACTTTTATTCGATCAATAAATTATTAGTATTAGAAGGTGAACACTTTATATACCTACCTAATTAAACAAATTTTAAACAGTCAAATTTCACGATTTCAAATTCAAAATATGTCCTATGGGTTCCAAAATTATGACGAATTTCTTATACTTACAGCTTTTACTAGTGAACAATAATAAAAAATTACGAAATTGAAGAATTAATTTTTTACGCAGTAACCATATTTTTGAAAATATGCAAAAACATGTTTATTTGGATTGAGTCATATGCACACATTAAAAAAAAGTTGCATATGTAAAAACTGAAATTTATTCAGCTTGAACCAAAGAAACATTTGATAATTTTTTCGGAAAAAAACTTTCATCGTGATCAAGGATTTTTCGGATTTCATTTTTTTTCGATTTTGGAACGTTAGATACATCATGAAAACAAAAATTTCCTATGAATAAAAAATAATAACATGTTTCTTTGGTTTAAGCTGAAGAAACTTCAGGTTCAAATCAATCCAAAAAACATGTTTTTGTACATTTTCAAAAAATTGTAAATAAAGCAAATTTTTTTTTTTATAAAAAAATGTTTTAATTGTAAGCAAAAAAAGAGAACAGGAGATATTCCCTGATTTCAATTTTTTTTCTTTACTTGTTTTGGATGTCGGACCACAAATTTTTATCCCTCAGCTCAAACTATTCTATTAATTTTAACATTTTTACTTCGCTCTTCTGAAGAGTGTAGTTTTAAGTTTACGTGGAAAGTATTAATTATAATAAGCATGAAATAATAAATCTTGGAATGAAATAGTTATGAAATCGATGTTAAACATATCAAAATTTTGTACTTAACTAATTATATTTTTTTCTCGGACTTTTTTATATCACTGTGAATGGATTTCCAACGACGCAGAAATACTGGAAAAATCATTGAAAATTATTAAAAACTATAACATTTATTACAAAGAATTATTTGTTCTTTTCGACATAAAAATAAATGTTTAATCTTTCCCCTATTTTCCCCTTTTCCGTGAGAAAATCACCCTTTTTCCCCTTTTTTGAGCTCCTTTTGCGCTTTGATCCCTGTAATCCTCAGTAATCCACTTGTCCTGGAAAAATTACATGATGCAATGCTGGGTGATCCAATTATAGTCCAGAGTAATTAAAAGTAATTCACTTGTAATCCCGAGTAATCTGAGTAATCAGGATAATTCGATTACTCTGAATAATCCACTTGTAATCCTAGGTAATCCACTTGTGAAAGTATTGTAAATATTTTTTGTGGATTAGGACATTTTTTAATAATAGAAATATTCATTATTTTCTAAAAATCCAGTTTTTTTTTAAGTAGGCAAGCTAGAAAAAGTCCAAGATAGCGTACTTGATTTCTTTTGATAACTTCTACAAATAAAAAAATCCGTGTGTTATGGAAGAAAATTGTGTCGATTTTAAATAAAGAATTTTATTTTTTATTTTTGGCAAACGTTTTGAAAAAAATGCATCTTCACTTCTTAACGACGATTAGAATGTAGAAGTAACTAAAAAATATAATCCTCAATATTTAAAGACTAAGTTAAAAAAGATTACACAATTTACATTTATTCAAATTAGGTAGACAGCCCGTACATAAATAACATTTTTTAGGTCATACTGCATATACATTTGTAGAAAAGTATTAAAAATGAAAAATTACTAAAAAAAATCGTTATTAGAACTCTCTAAATAATTTTTTCATTAAAATTAAAAAACTTATCTCTTTTTACTCCAGAAATATCCACATGAAAAATCGTGGATAATTTTTTTTCACAAAATCGGGAACCCAATTTTCCACTGAGAAAAATGGATGACACCATTTACGATCTAGGATTTAAAATTTTGGGACAGCAATCTATGGATATTGATCCATGCAATATTGAAATTAAGTTTTTAAATCTAGGGTTATAAAACTTAATATCCAGAATTCACGGCTTCAATATTTATAGATTACTGTCCCAAATTTTAAAATCCAAGATCAGTAGCTGAAAAACATAAATTCTTCGAGATGTAGAATGTTAAGCAGGGACTAGCGCGGTTAGCGTTAGGATGGGTAAACGTTCGTGATTCTCGCTAGTCTTGTTTTGACTGCCTTTAACTACTGTCGAGCGGCAGGTTTCACGCCGAGGATGAATGTGGGGCACTCGATGTTATCGTCTGTCTGTATGCAAGTCTGTTGGTAACTGGCTATGCTCAATTTTTTTGTTTTCCGCAGTTTTCCACTTCTCTGACCAAATGTTCAGGTGAATTCGGCTGCATGTAGGGGATTTAGGAAATTTAAAACCCTACAGAATTGAGTACGTTCTATATGTAACGAGCCGAAAAGGGTATACGAATAAAAATCTAATAAGGAAGTCCAACATGAATTAAAAATCCAGAAATGAGGTTTAGCAATCTTGCTTACGTCGAATTCCAAATTCCACAAATGCTCTCCATATTTCGGGCAAATGCGTTTCGTTTTGCTTACTTTCTATATAAAATAAAATTTTGTTTTGAAAGACTTGATCTACTTGGTGATTCCTGACACAGAATCTGCATAGACAAGATACAATTCCTCGTTGTAATCCATCGTTGAAATCACCGCATACAGAGCCGCATAATATGTGACTCACGTTTGAGTGTCTCTTGTTGACGAGGATAGATCTTTTCTTATTATATTATTGCTGTAATGTGTGCGTCCTTAGTTGTTACTTTGAGGTACTTTCAGGTATGTTAAGTCTTTTTCCGCAATGCGAGGATAGGATGGAATAGGCGTGACCACTTTACTGGGTCGAAGATACCTCAGCGCACTTTATTACATGCGTGTTATGCTGATCACCTCACCAGCGATAAATCCGATGATTATGTGCTTTTTAAAGTGAAGTCTAGAAAAGAATTCTTTGTTCTTTAGCGAAAAATAATGCAAATCAAAATTTCCCCATTGCAGTCGAAGGATTTTTCTAGTATCATATTAATCATACAATTTTACTGGGTCAGCATTCAAGTCTCTGTGAAAATTGAAAATTTTTTATTTTAATGTACCTATGCAAATTTTAATCGATTTTTGTCATTGTAAAAGTGAAAATAAAAATATTAGAGAATATGAAATGTATTAATGTTTCATATTTATGAAAGGAGAATGTTTCAAAGAAAGAACTCATAATTTAAGGGATATTGCAAACATTTGGCAAAAAATGCTTATTGAATAGGTCTTATTATTATATTATGTAAGAAATTGAAATACTTCAATTTTACTCAAATGTGGTGTAGATTAGGTTTGTTCAAAAATACATTGGAATTTTTTTTCGTGTTGGAGGGCAACGATCTCCCTAATTCGGTTTCAAATCCGAAAAAAATTGAATATTTTGCTTTTTTCGAAATTTTGATTTTAACAGGTGCTAGTTTTTGTTTTTGTGGATTTGAAATTCTTAAATGATGAAGATTTAGGTTTCCTTTGGACGTTTCGGATTAACACTAAGGGTCGCGAAAAATCATAAAAATTGCCTCCAGGGACTTAAAATTACCCATGTAAAATATATCGGAAAAAAATGATTTTTTGGGGTTTTTGGAATAACTTATTCTGTCAATTTGAAAAAAACATGACAGGAAAGTTATAGAACTTGTATGTAGGACTTTTCACTTTATTCTTGTTTATTTTTGCCAAAAATTATTATTGTTGGTCTAGTGGAATATCTGTCAATATTTTTAAGTAATTTCCAACAAATGGAATTTTTTTCAATAATATAAAATTTCTTTACAATATTGATACTTGTTCCACTAGTACAACAATAATAATTTTTGGAAAAAAAACGAGAGTAAAGAGCTCAAAGGTATAGGTTTTGTAGAGAATTGACATTTTTGGGAAATAATGTTTCTAATGTACTAAGAAATACTATCATTATCTCTGTTTTGGAAAAAATTTCAGACTTAAACAGGGTGATGAAAAGAACATACATAGGTATGTATATATTTTTTAATTATGAGATTTCGCTTTAATTCTGTTCATTGTACAAAGATTATTCGATTTTAGATCAGAATTTTTCGAAATTTTTGAATTAGAAAAATGCTAAAATTATAAAGCTCGTTATAAAGCCTAAGAACTCGAAAAGTTAAAAAAGTTTAAAATTTAAAAAAAATGTTGAAATTTTATCAATTTAGAAACTTTTAAAGATAAGCATCCAAGTTTGAAAGTTTTTATTATGAAAACTTAACAAGTGTTAAAATTTTGTTGAATCCTTCAAATCTGGAAATGTTTTAAATTGGTAAAATCTATGAAATTTGGAAACTTATCCAAAATTAAACTGTTCCACATTTAATAGCCATCATATTTAATTTTTTAAGTTTTGCTCGTATTTATGATAAGAAAAAATGGTTTATTAAAGATTCATCAGAATGTAAAAAATCATTATTTCAAACTAAAAAAACTGACGAATATAATTTACTAACAACTCTAATAGAAACATTCACCACTTCGAAAAGGATAAGATTCTTTAAAAAATGTAATATTTTTTTTGCAAAAAAAAACTTTTTTTAAAAATTAATAATTATATTTCAACGAAAGAAAAGGCGGTTAATTAGAAAATGATTCTGGGATAAAAAATGGCACTCTATAAATATTTATTTAAAAATCTGAAAAAATTGGGAAAGTCCTTTCAAAAAGGAAATAAATCCAGGGAACCGTTTAGATGAACAATACATTTATACATAGATTCCCACATAAGTTTAGGATTTTTTCTAAACGTGTTTATTATTAATTATTATTTTTGTCAGAGTAAAAAAAAAAATATTTTAAGGACCATTACTGCGCAACTTATGGTGAAAAATTAATTTTGTATTGTTCCAATTTTCATTTCAGCTAAATATCAAAATTATGCAAAGTAGGCGACATGCACCTACAAAAAAGGGTTTCATGGCCAATTAAGTCTTTAATTAATTTCTTAAAATGCCCTCGCCCCTCTTACTACCCCTCTCCCCTCTCCTCTTCTATCCTATCCTATCCTGTCCGATCCTATTTTATCCTGTCCAATCCTATCTTATCCTGTCCAATCCTATCTTATCCGATTCTATCCTATCCAATTCTACCCGATCCTGTATAATTCTATTCGATTCTATCCGATCCTATCAGTGAAAAAAAGTACGATGGACGGACGGTGGGATAGTGGGAGGGACAGATTTTTACAACCTCAAATAATGATTCTTTGTTTCCTACTTTCGAATAAAATGTCAAAAATTAGAACTGAAATCAGAATTTTAGTATTTTCATTGAGAGTGTTTCAGAATTTTACTAATTTTCAATCCATATGTTTAAAATATTGATAAAATAAAATGAATCTTTTTTCAGGATATTTGTTATTAAGATATAATTATTTTTCAGTTATTATGCGTAGCATGTGTGATAGCTTTGAGGGTGACTGATGATGAAAGCCGAAGGGTTTTCCACTACCTCAGAAATCGCAGTCGCGAATGGTCATTACTCAACAACGTAACATGGGGAGAGATTGGTAACATCAATATGCATTTTTCTGTTATGCCTTTTATGCTTTGTCTTTCATTTTTTTTACCATTGTGCTTTGTTCTCACCATTAGGACAGGCTTTTGCGACAGTCACATGTGGAGGCTACATTATTGTAACTGCTGGTCTTCTTGTTGCTGCTGCTACCGGAGAACTCAGAGGTCGTAAAACGGTAAGCATTGCAAATTATAATTAATGCTATTTATAATTTATGAAAGTACTAATCATAACTATTTTTATTTTCAATCTTGAAACATATTTAATTTTTCATTCTTTCTCTATAAATTATATTTACTCAACTATTTTATTACTTCATGTTTTATTCATTTAATACTTTGTGTATTCTATTCCGGCATATCTTGCCGGAGAAAAATTGTTAAACTTGGTGGAATTAATCTTGAATTCTTTAGAATTTATGATAAATTCTTTTGAATTCTATAGAATTCAATTGTACGTTGATGATAAAATTTGTCGATATTTGGCCGGATTGTAATTTTCTCTTTTGGCATACATTTCCGGCGATGAATTTTTAAACTTTTTTGGGATTAACCTTGAAATCTTTGTAATTTATAATACATTTTTTTTAATCCTATAAAATTCAATTATACATTGACGATAAAATATGCCGGAAGAGAACATTAAAATCCGGAATATTTTACCGGATTTTAATTTTCGCTTCTAGAATATTTTTCCGGAGAAAAATTTATCATAAATTCTTTGGAATTAATATTCTATTCCGGCATATCTTGACGGAGATTAATTTTTTAAATTGCCAGGATTAATCTTGAATTCTTTGGAAATTTTGAAATATTTTTCCGGCGACGAATATTTAGACTTCTTGGAATTGACCTTGAATTCTTTCGAATAATTTATCATAAATTTGTATGATTCTTTATAATTCTTTATAATTCAATAATACGTTAAAGATGAAATATGCCGGAAGAGAAAATTAAAATCCCCCAAAATATGCCGGAAGAGAAAATTTAATCTGGCATGTTTTGACGGAAGGCAGTACTCGACCTACATAAGAAGCTACTTGTTATAGCTGAAGTTAATTGTACACTTTTATTGTCGTAATTGACTCAGTTAACTTGATTAGAAGAAAAAGACTTCAATACTACTCGCTCACATTGTTTGATTTTTCATCGTTTTTTTTTTCTAATCACAAAGCGTATAAAAATACTTCGTCTATTGGCGCTAGTTAAGGTTAATTTATATTTCCGATAACTGTGCATTTTTTTGTATAATGCAATTAACCGCGGAGTATTGCTCAATTCAGTTATCACGGTTACGTTTATTTCATTCGCATTTGGTCGCCGCCGAAATAAAACAATTCTCACGACCTCCATGCGATTTTCTACGCATGAGGAATGTACATTGTAACTTTCAAAACAACAATCCATTATAAAAGCAGACAAATGACGTATATCACTTTATCTGATTTTAAATTAAAACTAAATTTAAGTTTTAAAGAGAGTCTCCCTATTTGTGTATTTCATTATCGTATTTGCGATGCAAAAATACCAAAAATCTTATTTCTGCGGAAAGAAAAAGTTTTCTATGACTTTAAGAATTCAAATAATATTATTAGAAATTACTTTTGAAATACAAAACATTCTTTTTTACGAAAAATGTTTCAAACTAATGAAAAAATTACTATTTTAGTTTTTGTAATTATTTTTTTTTACTATCGCTTCTCACTAGAATTCTTAAATACCCAAAATTCTAATGTTTATCAACTGCTCTCGAGAATATGATTCGTTTAAGAATTTCAAGCATTTATTGCTTAAATAAATAAATAAATATATATATATATACTTGATTTAAATTATATATACTGTTTGATGCAAAAAATGTTTTCTCCATATTGAATTTTTCATACTTTGAATCTAACGCCCTTTCTAATTTAAGGCTATACATTCTCCCGCAATATAAAAACAAATAAATTATTATCAGAGAATTTTTTTAATAAATTCAGCTATTTAAGTGATTACAATTTGAAATGACACGTAAAATGATATCACTAAGATATTTTTGCTGTGAAAGTTAATAAAAGTAAAAAATACGAGTTTTTATATCCTGATTGAAAATGCTGATAAATGTTCATTAAATTTTTAAGTCACGCATGGAAAAAATGTATAGTTCAAACCGAAGAATGATTAAAAGTAATATCAAGAAAACCAAAAAGTTTTTGAAAAAAATTTTAATCCACATATATTACACATATAATACATACTAATCCACTTGTAATCCAAGTAATTCGAAGTAATTCAGATAATCGAAATAAATTAACTTGTTATCCAGAGGAATTAAGGTAATTCGGAGTAATTTACATAGATAATCAAATATTTTTCAAATTTTTGTTGACAAATTGTTGTTTTTTTATGAAAATTAATTTAATTAAGTGAAAATTTAACTATTACATGTTTGGTTCAAAATTGATCCTGTTTAATTTTTTAAAAATTCATGTATTTTGTTGCAAATTCGTCTATTTCGGTAAAAAATTAATCTTTTCATATGAAAATTCATTATTTTGGTTTAAAATTCAACTATTTATTGAAAAATGGTCTTTTTTGGTTGAAAACTTAATTATTTTTGTAGAAAAGTAATTTATTTTTTGAAAATATAACTATATTTTTCAAAACTCGTTTTTTTTTGTTGAAAATTGATTTTTTAAACTGAAAAGTGTACTATTCCATCTGTAGTTGAAGATTTATTGTTTTGTTGGAAATTTACCTACTTGATTGAAAGTTGAACCACTTTGTTAAGAACTATTTTTTCTGGTTGAAGATTCTTAATTTTAGTTGGAAATGGTTCTACATTTTTGACTTTAAAGTTTAATAGTTTTGTTTTAAAATGATGTATTTTGTTGAAAGTTTGTGTTTTTTAGGTACAAAATTAATCTTCTTGCTTGAAAATGCATAATTTTAATTAAAAATTCATCTCTTTTTTGAAAATTTAACTGTTTTGTTGAAAATTCATTTTTTTGAGTGAAGAATAACTTTTTGTTTTAAATTGAAAATGTAACTATTCCACTTTTCAATACAAATTTATCATTTTTAGTTGAAAATTCAAGTACTTGGGTGAAAATTTAGATATTTTGCTAATAATTTGTCGTTTTCGGTAGAAAATTATTCTCCTCGGTTAAAAATGCATGTTTTTGGTTGAAAATTATTAAACTTTTTTATTGAAAATAAGTCTAGTTTGTTAAAAATTAAACAATTTTGGTAATTTCGTTGAAAATTCGCCTGTTTTATGGAAAATTTGTCTATTCCATTATTCCATTTTTTGTGTGAAATTGTTCTTTTTGAGTTGAAAATTCAACTACTTTGTTGAAAACTCATGTTTTTTGTTGAAAATTGAATTAACGATAGTTATAATCAATTTATTGAATAAATACGCAACTGCAAATGTTTTTTTTTAAGTGCTTTTTTATTCTGTTTTAGTATTATCTCAGCATTTATATTGCAAGAAAAAAGTTTAGCGAAAATTTGACAATTATTATATTTAACAAAAAATAGTATGAACAAGTAGCACAAGTGAACATTTCTTCGTAGAAAAAAATCATTTTTCTCTTTAAAGCTTCTTCAAAGCTATTGTTTAAAAATTTACAAATACAACATTATCACGTATGGAAAGAAGCAGTTCCTTTTATCGTCTTTATTTAATACCGCCCACAGTCAGGCAAAAAGAACATCCGTGGACAAATTGATTTTCAGAAGACAATTGTCATCCGAGTTGAAAGTTTATTATTTTTTTTTTATTTAATAAGAAAAATGTTAGAAAAACATTCTCTTTCGAAGTGTACCCTTTTTGAAAAAATATTGGACACATTATCTACAAAACGGTTAGATTTTCAATACAAAAATATTATTTTCCAACAAGAAAGTTAATTTTCTTCAAAATAGTTTAATTTTTTACCAAATAATTAAATTTCAACCAAAAATTTGAATTTTTAACAAAAAAATTTAATTTTCAGCCGCATAGTTTAATTTTCTATCAAATTGTTTAATCCTCAACAAATAAGATTAATTTAGAATAAAGCAGTTGCATTTTTAACCAAAAATTATGAATTTTTAATCAAGAAGATTAATTTTTGACCAAAACTGATAAGTTTTTAACAAAACACATTAACCTGTAGCTAGAAAAGACCATTTTTCAATAAAAAGATCAATTTTTAACTAAAAATGAAATAGTTACATTCTTAGTTGAAAAAATAAATTCTCAACCAACAAAAATAACGAATTTCCATCAAAAGAGTTACATTTTCAACCAAAGAGATGAATTTTCAAATAAAATTATGAATCTCAATAAAAGCGATTTTTCAACAAAAGTATTCAACTCAAATAATGATTCTTTAAACCGAAAGATTAATTCGAGAATTAATTTTCAAAAAATGGAACAGTTTAACTTTCAACCAAGCAGTTGAATGTTTAACTAAAAAATACGAATTTTTAACCAAATAGTTACGTCTAAACCAAAAAGATGAATTTTCTGGCAAGAAGAATAATTTTCGACCAAAGCAAACAAATTTTTAACAAAATACATTAATCTTCAACTAGAAAATATCAGTTTTCAATAAAAATATAAATTTTCAACCAAAAATGAAATAGTTCCATTCTTATAGTCAGAAAAAGCAATTTTCAACAAAGTTGTTACATTTGCAACAAAAATTATGAGTTTTCAACTAAATTGATGAATCTTACAATGATTTTTCAACAAAAGATGCTTATTTGACCCAGAAGATTAATTTTTTTTAATAATGGAATAGTTACATCAATTTTCAACCAAAAACATAAATCTACAACCAAGAAAATGAATTTCTAACAAAGCAGTTCAACTTTCAACGAAGTAGCTGAATTTTCTTCTACAAAAGATGGTTTTTTTAACAAAATAGTTAAATTTTCTACAAAAAGAACGTCTTTTTTCGGTAGAAAATTAATCTGTTTGGTTGAAAATTCAATTATTTGGTTAAATTTTCATCTATTTTGTTGAAAATTCCACAATCTTGTTAAAAGGGAATTCTTTTTGGTTGGAAATACGCATGATTCTAGTTTACTAAACACTATGGAATAATCCACAATAATTTTATGCAATTCGAGTAATCCGGAGTAATCTTAGGTCATCTTAGGTAAGTTTAAAAAATGTAATTTTAAATTATGTTTCTGATTTGAAATATCATCATCAGTAATATTATTTTGATTCTTAAAATCACAGGAAAACTATTGTTTTCAGAGATATGATTTTTGACACAACTACCTTAAAATATCTCTTCTTAGAGGCGAGAAATGATGTAGCAATTGCTAATTATGTGGGTAATTTTAGAATGGATTTTATAAGAATGCTTGGGAAGAGATGAAATATTAAAGGTCAGCATTAGGATTTGTCAGCATCGGTTGGTTTTTTATAATCGAGAGCAAGAGCAAGTAGCGTGAGAACTTTGACGACGTAACAACGAGGTGTCCAAGAAAGTCGTCATTGAGAGACAAGGTCGAAATTATCCTTAATGTAACGAGGCACGCGTATGCAAGTACTTTATAGGCAACCACTTCCCATCTTAACGATCATTAGACACATAATCTTATACTATTTGCAACAGTAACTTTAATGACTCATAACTTGGTCTCAATTATTCCTCAAATCCGCCCAGTTATCCCACATCATAGTGTCTTAATATCCAACACTTCTTCCATAACGATCAACTAAGAACCATAAAAAACTCACTAATCTGGCAAAAAGTTCATAAAAGGGAATAAAAATACACTTTCTTAAAAGTGATTATAGTTTCGCATTTATTACACAATTATTATGAATTCACTAAAACAGTGGAATAGGTCAATATCAGGGGAAAAAAGTGTTGATTTTTTTTGTTGGTGATTCTGTTACCAATCTATTTAGATTATTAAATTTTCCAATTAGGAAGAGAAATCTGTTCAAAATATTCCAAAACATTTATAAAAATCGCTAAAATTCAATACATTATTTTAAAGAAAATTTGTTTAATAGAATGAAAGATTTCTCACAATAAAATTGAGGTGAAACTATTTAAACTCAATTTAAAGAAATCTTAAATTATTCACAAGCAAACCCTGCAGATTGGAAAGAATCATGAGTTTAGTTTCTCTATTTCAAATTTTTAAAATTAAGATTGAAAAGAATTTCATTTTATCATGAATCATTTTTGCAAAATAAGCAAGAAAAAGATTCATAATAAAAAAAAATTGTAAAGCAACCTCACTTTTCGGCTCATTAGAGACACAAATGACATAATGAAAAAAGAGGGAAAAATTGAACCAAGAACCAACGTCTCACTTTTTCCTTTCTCCGTCCTTTTTATACTACGAGGGGACCAACATGTTTCGAGGCCAATTTAGACCTCCTCATCAGGGATTATTTATGGGGAATAACTAAAGGTATGAAAAATTAATATACTTGTAAGGAAAATATTTCATTAGTGTTAATTATAAATTAATTAAGTTTAATGTAATCAAAATTATTTATTGAGAAATTGATTGTTTAATAGAAAAGAATTTATTCTATCATCTAGTCAAAAAAATTATTTCAACCAATTAATTACTCTATCCCATACTTTTTTCTATATTGAGAGGTCCCTTTTTAAATTGATAGCCTTGTTACCTTCTCTCTTTATAAATAAAATATCCATGATTTATCTCTTTTTCTGACTTTTTGCATGATAAAGAATTTTAATATCATTCCAATTAAAGACAATTTTTTGGAAAACTTCATTCTCTATATCGTCCTTAAAAAATTCAGCTAAAATAGGTGACAAAACTGATTTTCCTTTCTCCGTGCTTTTTATACTACGAGGGGACCAACATGTTTGGAAGCCAATTTAGACCTCCTCATCAGGGATTATTTATAAGGAATAACTAAAGGTATGAAAAATTAATAAACCTGTAAAGAAAATATTTCATTATTGTTAATTATTAATTAATTAAGATTTATGTTAACAAAATTATTTATTGAGAAATTTATTGTTTAATAGAAAAGAATTTTTTCTATTATCTAGTCAAAAAAATTACTTCAACCAATTAATTACTCTATCCCATACTTTGTTATATCTTGAGAGGTCCCTTTTTAAATTGATAGCCTTGTTACCTTCTCTCTTTATAAATATCATCTCCATGAATTCTCTCTTTTTCTGATTTTTTTCATGATAAAGAATTTTAATATCATTCCAATTAAAGTCAATTTTTTGGAAAACTTCATTCTCTATATCGTCCATAAAAAATTCAGCTAAAATAGGTGACAAAACTGATCCTATAGGAGTTCCAAACTTTTGCTTATAAAAATTATTATTAAATTTGAAATATACTAAATGAAAAACATATTTTATAGCATCGAGAAATTGTTTTTTCGGAATTTTGTTAATAATTTTAATCAAATCCCAATGTTTTTGTGTGGAAATTTCAACTCTTTCATAAGGGATATTTGGAAAAAGCTATCAAAAGAGACAAATATGTGATCTAATAATAGAAAGAATTCTTTTCTATTAAACAATCAATTTCTCAGTAAATAATTTTGTTTATATTGAACTTAATTAATTTATAATTAACACTAAGTGAAATATTTTCTCTACAGGTATATTAATTTTTCATACCTTTAGTTATTCAAAAGTTATTAAAAAAATGGAAAAGTTAAATTTTCAGATAAAAAAATAAAGTTGAATTTTCAATTTAAAAAGATTAATTTCCAATAAAATAGTTACACTTTCAACCAAAGAGATGAATTTTCAACTAAAAATATACCTCTTAAAAAAATGATTTCCTATAACAAAGTAATTCAACAAAATCTTTAAAATAAAACCCTTGAATAATCAAGCAAAGACGAAGCATTTTTAAACCAAAAATTTGCTTCCTTGTGAGGAGGTCTAAATTGGCTTCGAAACATGTTGGTCCCCTCGTAGTATAAAAAGGACGGAGAAAGGAAAAAGTGAGTGGTTGGTTGTTGGTCGACTTTTTTCCTTTTTTCCCCCTCTTTTTTCATTATGTTATTTTCGTCTCTAATGAGCTGAAAAGTGAGGTCGCTTTAGAATTTTATTTCTTGATTAATGATTATGAATCTTCTTCTTGCTTATTTTACAAAAACTATTAATGATAAAATAGAATTCTTTTCAATCTTAATTTCAGAAATTTAAAGTGACGTAGTTTAGAGGTCTGTTTTTTAATTTTGAATCTTTTTCATGCTCATTTTGCATAAAGTTATTCATGATAAAATAGATTTCTGTTCGATCCTAATTTAAAATATTAATTATGGTTATTATTAAATAATCAATTTTAATGCTTGCATCAGTCGAAGTAAACTTTAAGACACAACTAAATACAAAATAATAAGGGACCGTCTGTAAACTACGTTACCAATTTGGGGTGAGTGGGTCACGCTAAAAACTACGGTTCCACCTTTAATCTTCTTCTCGTTTTTTTTTCGCTTAAGTACAAAATAAATTAATAGAACCCAACAGGAAAAATCAACTAATTTTGGTAGGAAGGTCTACTATTATATTTTTGATTCGGAATTCATCTGGTTTGGTTCAAAATTCAAGTATTTGGTTTAAAAGTTTATTATTTTGTTGAAATTGAAACTATTTTGTTAAAAAATCATATTTTTAAGATGAAACTTCGGCTACTTAGTTGAAAGTTGAAATGTTTTGTTAGAAATTAATTTTCTTGGTTGTAGATTCATCTTCTTAGTTCAAAATTGATTTAACTATTCCGTTTTTATAGAATTAATCTTCTGGGTTGAAAAATCATCTTTTTGGTTTAGATGTAACTATTTGGTTAAAAATTCGTCTTTTTTAGTTAAACATTCAACTACTTGGTTGAAAGTTGAACTGTTCTATTTTTTTAATTAATCCTTGAAATTAATCTTTCGGTTTAAAAAACCATCTTTTGAGTTGCATACTTTTGTTCAAAATTCGTTTTTATTAAGATTCATAATTTTAGTTGAAAATTCATCTCCTTGGTTGAAAATGTAACTTTTTTGTTGAAAATTCGTTATTTTTTTTGTTGAAAATTTTTTTTCAACTAAGAATATAACTATTCCATTTTTTTGTTGAAAATTGACAGTTTTATAAAAAAGGAGTTTTTCTAGTTTTGATAACAAGTTGTCTGTTTTGGTTTTCATACTTTTTGGTTAAAAATGCAACTATTTTGTTCTAAATTAATCTTTGTTTTTTTTAAATTATTCTTATTAAATAAATAAATAAACGTTCAAATCGGATGATAATTGTCTTCTGAAAATCAATTTGTCCACGGACGTTCTTTTTGCCTGACTGTGGAGGATATTACATTTTTTAAACAATATGTTCATAAAAATATTATAACTTTGATGTAATGTGTACATCAAATGATAATATTAGCTATCTTTGAAGATACTTTAACGAGAAAATTGATTTTTTTCTACGAAGAAATATTCATTTGTACAACTTGTTCATACTATTTGCGATATAGTATAATAATTGTAAAATTTTCGCTAAAATTTTTTCTTGCAGTATCAATGCTGAGATAATATTAAAGCAGAATAAAAAAGTACTTACTCAAATAGAAACATTTAAAGTTGCGTATTTATTCAATAAATTGTTTATGACTATTGGTAATTTAATTATTAGCTAAAAATCTTGATTAAAAATCAGTAAACTACCTTTAAACTTTCTTAAAGTACCCCTTAGAACGATA
The DNA here is from genome assembly GCA_932178445.1 of Andricus quercusramuli. NCBI lineage: Eukaryota > Metazoa > Arthropoda > Insecta > Hymenoptera > Cynipidae > Andricus > Andricus quercusramuli. The sequence continues at coordinate 86,077 of CAKNXH010000626.1, read as the reverse complement.
TTATTCTTTCACAGTTCTGCACATAGTCTCTCATAATAATAGCCACAAAATAAGTTCAGAAATATTTCAGAAATATTTAATAGCTTTTTAATGTAAATACAGTTCAAAGACCTTTTGCGTAATTTTTAAATTTAATTTTATAATTTTAATTTCATTTAATTTTAGTGTAATTGTTTTACAAGAAAGTGAGAAAATTAGTCTGGGACTTATTATAAATTAATATCACCTAATATAATAATTAAACAATTAATTTATGAATAAAATTTAGTTGATTTCACTTTTATACAAGAAACGCATATTTTCCTGCTTTTAGAAAGTTGTATTTTGTTTCTTTTTTATTTTAGACGCAAGTCTTAAGATATTTAGTTTTTTTTTTAAATTTGCATCACAACCTAGAAATATTAAACACTTTTTATTAACAGAATCACCTCGGAAAATTCAAACAGCGAGAAAATATGTGTTTCTTATGTATAAAAGTGAACACCAGAATTTTTTTTAAGGGTAGTTTTCAATCAATAGCTCACTTTTTAGCTGTTACAAGGCTATTTTTAATAATATATTTAAAAAATGTCGAAACGAAGTCGTTTTTAATTAGTTTTTCCACCAAAATTAAGAATTTACCAAATTCCTGGTTAGATTAACCTGTTAGATTAACGGTCACCCTGTTGAAGTGTTAAGTCTCGAAAATTAAACAAAATAATATTAAATTATCTTGATTGACAATAATTATTGATTTTTTATTATTAAATTTTGATGCCGAGGCTGGCTGTGTGTATTCAATGGATAAGGTCGAATGTTTGCCTTCTAATTCGATTCGACTGTCGAAAAACAGGCTGAGCACGGGAGGTGGTTTTCTGCAGTTTTCACCTCCCATGGCTTGAAATACTTTTAACATAGAATCTTTTATAAACGGAATAAAACAGTTTTTCAGATACAAATTTTTAATTTTTAAATTTATCAATTTTGTTTTAAACAAAAGAATGTCTTTTCCACTATAAAAAATGGCTTTTTAACAAAATACTTGAATTTTCAACAGAATAATTAAATGTTTAACATAATAGTTGAATTTTCAACCTAAAAAGATAAATTTCCAACAAAAAGTGTCATAGTTTATATTTCACTCAAAAAAGATGAAATTTATACAAAAAAATTTTTTTCAACCAAAAAGACGACTCTTCAACAAATAAAGATTTTTCACTAAAGAAAGAAAATTTCATCTAAATTGTTGAACCTTCAAGCCAAAAGACGAATATTCTCTACACAAATTGAATTTACAAACAAAAAATATGACTTCAGCAAAAAATTATTTTTCCACAAAAGTGATGCTTTTTTACCCAACAAAAATTAAATTTTAAACGAAGAAAATGATTTTTTTATCAAAAAAGGAGAATTATCAACTAAAAAAGATCAATGGTAAAAAATGGAAAAGTTGAATTTTCAGATAAAAGAAAGAGTTGAATTTTCAATTTAAAAAGATTAATTTTCAATAAAATAGTTACACTTTCAACCAAAGAGATGAATTTTAATCTGAAAATATAACTCTTAAAAAAATGATTTCCTAACAAAGTAATTCAACCAAATCTTTTAAATAAAATACTTGAATACTCAAGCAAAGAAGAATAATTTTTAACCAAAAAGTTGCATTTTCATTAAAAAAAAAAAGAAATTTCTGTCAAAGCGGATGCATTTATAAATCGAAATCCAAAAAGATGAATTTTTACCCAAAAAGGATGACTTTGTAACAAAATTGTTGAATTCTCTACCCAATAGTAGAGAAAAATATTGCAGTTTTATCCAAAAAAGATTCCAGTTGAATTTTCAAGACAAAAATATGCATTTTTTAACAAACAATAAGTTTCTAAGAACAAAATTGAATTTTTAATTGAAAATGACGAATTTTTTCAATTTCTGTCCAAGAAAGATGAAATTTGTGTTAAAACAG
>CAKNXH010000626.1:70363-80523 GCA_932178445.1 Andricus quercusramuli | reverse complement strand
AATTTTCAAGCAAACAAAAATTGTTTAAACAAATGAAAATTGTTCAAATAATTACCAAATAAGTTAAACAAGAACTACTACTCTTGACATTCATCAACTTTGTACGATTTATTCCGAAAGATAATAACTTTTCACGATTTACAGGGGGAAAAAATGTTTAAACAAATACTAATTGTTTGAACAATTTCAAATTATTTAAAATATACTTTAAAACTCGTCACTTATCGATTAAAAATAATTCATGTTGAAATTTTTTTTAAAAATACCGTCTTTAGCATGAAATTGATAGAAAGCTGCTTTTTTGCATTTTTTGGGGCATTTTCCGGGCACAATTAAAGGGGTTCAGGAGTGTCAAAATTAAAAGCTAGTGGGTGGACATTATTCCTTAAACACTCCTCAAGAGGTGAAAATACTTTAATTGGCAAAAAATGTATAACAAGTACATCTTTTTTCCATTTTTTTGAAAATCAAGCTTTTCCCATTTAAAACCCCATGTTAATAAAAAAAAAAAAAAAAAAAATTACGGAATTTCTTTTTCCGGAAAACGAAGAAAATGGGGGGGTTTTATCACCAAAAATAAAAAGTCGAATTTTTACAGGTATAAATTTGGACCACTCTAGTGACCCGTGTATAGACCTCTATTTCACCGTGGTTGAAATGGACAAGCCTAACAAGACAATAATAATAATATGCATTAGAAATAAAAATACTTCTGAATAATCTTGTATTGATTTGTTTTAAGGAATGTTTCTTCCTGATCCTGGGAATAATTTTTTTTGGAATTGTCGGGGGTCTCTGCCTGGCAGCGATAGACAGTGTTCCTCGGGATTTAATAGACAATGCAGCAGTCCTTGGCGCATTATGTCTCCTCACAGCCTTGGTCTTCATTGCTGATTTGTTAATGAGCTCCCACCAAAGCAAGAAGAAACACGATGGAACTCAAACTTTCGACGGAAAAGATTCAGGCAAGTTTCGAGGCTGGAAAGAATCTCCATTAATATAATTACTCAAACAATGAAGCAATTTTTTCATTCATAAAATAAAGTTAAACACATAGTTAAATCCTTCTTCTATATTGTTCAATTTCATAGTAATGTAAAAAATGTTTCATTTAGAGAAATTAGTTTTTAAATTTAAGAAATTCTATAGGACCAGCATCAAAACGAATAACGATTGAGAGGGAGTATATTAATAAATTTGACTCAAAAAGCATCAGAAAGCTTGAAAGTCCAGATGGAGTCGCAAGACTTTCAGGTATCAAAATACCTTATTTTTAAACAGAAAAAATTAATAATAATTTAACATTTTATATTAATTTAACAAAGTTTTCACTGGAATTAATATTTTTAAATATTTATTTAACTATTATTGTATTTATTCCTTTTTTTATGGTAATTAAACTCCTTGTGGTTATTTATTATTTTCTTACACACTTATATAGAAAATTGTGCATCATTCTGAGCACTGAGCACTTCACTAATCATAAAATAATAGGCTTGTCTTCTCGAAGGCAATATGTAGTTAACTTAAACACTAATAGTGTCATAAAAAGTAAGGATTTAAAAAAAGCAATTCGATCCAAATCGATCGGTTTATAGTATTGTTAATTCGTTAACACCATTGAAAGACGTAACTAGGGCGTGGAAAAGGTGGCGCTCGTCATGGGCGCATCAAGGTCTTTAGCAGGGACGTTTTTATTAAATCAGGCGATTTTACATAAAGGTCATAAAGTTACGAAAGACTTCATAAGTTGTTCACTTCGTGACTAGTCCTTAACTGGTTCATTCTTTTTGTTCTCAGATCTTAGATTAGAAACAAAAAAGTTTCATAGTAAATGTCCGTCAAAGAAAAATCCATCTTTTTACAAAATAAAATTAGTGTCTGACCTTTCATTCAAAGGTTATTTGATAAAATTAAGAAAGAAAAATATTTGAAAAAATATCATTGCAAGAAAAAACCTTATTACAAAAAATACCAGGGTAGCCGAAAAACTACATTTTTAAAATTCTCTGATTTTTCCCTGATTTTCCCCAGATTAATTTTTACTTTTCCTTGATCATTAATATTTAAAGACCAAAATTCTAATCTTGTAAGATTCTTTTTTGCCGCAGCCTAAGTTATTTGAAAAATTTAAAAAATGACCTAATTAAACCGAAAAAGTTACCAGAAGAGAGAAGAATTCGATGAAATTCGTAAAAATTCAAGACCAATTAAAAAAAATTCAATTGAATTTAAAACAATTCAAAAATATGAAAAAATTCATAAATTTTGTAAGTTTGAAATAAGTTTAGAAAAAATCAAGGAAATTCAAAAGAATTTCATGAAATGTCCAAGGATTCAAGATGAGACTAAAAGACTTCAAGATGAAATTGAAAAAAAAAAACATTTTAGTCCATTGAATAGAGTAAATTTAGAAGAATTCAAGTGAATTCCAAAATTGGAAATTTTATTTAAATTACCCTGAAAACTCTTAAAGCCCCTTTAGATAATTCAAATCCTCGGAAATCCCTGGAAAATCCCTTGACATTTTTTTAATCTCTTGAAAATGCCTTGGAATATTTTAAAATACCCTGAAATATTTCAAATCCTTTGACATCTCTTCAAATGATAGAAGTCAAATCAAAATTCCTTAAAATCTTTTATAATTCCTTAAAGTATTACAAATATTTTCAAATCTTTTGAAATCCCTTGGAATTGTTTAAACTGTGGAAAATAACTTGAATTATTTTAAAATACCCTACAATATTTCAAATACTTTGAAATCCAATTTTACAAGTGAAATCAATTGAAAAATACTTTGTATTCTTTTAAAATACCTTAAAATATTTTAGATTCTTTGAAATCCCTTTAAATGATTGAAATAATTCAAAATTCCGTGGAATCTTTTAAAATTTCGTAAAATATTTTTTTTTTAAATTTTAATCCCTTGAAATTTTTTTAATCTCTTGAAAATGCCTTGGAATATTTTAAAATACCCTGAAATATCTCAAATCCTTTGACATCCCTTCAAATGATAGAAGTCAAATCAAAATTCCTTAAAATCTTTTATAATTCCTTAAAATATTGAAAATATTTTTAAATCTTTTGAAATCCCTTGGAATGTTGTAAACTGTGGAAAATAACTTGAATTATTTTGAAATACCCTACAATATTTCAAATACTTTGAAATGCAATTATACAAGTGAAATAATTTGAAAAATCCTTTGTATTCTTTTAAAATACCTTAAAATATTTTAAATTCTTTGAAATCCCTTTAAATGATTGAAATAAATCAAAATTCCTTGGAATTTTTTAAAATTTCGTAAATATTTTTAAAACATTTTTAATCATTTGAAATTTTTTTAAGCTCTTAAAAATTTCTTAGAATTTAAAAAAATACACTAAAATGTTTCAAATCTTTCAAAATCAGTTGAAATCTCTTGAAATTTTTTAAAGTATCTTGAAATCCTTCAAATTCTTAAAAATATTGATTGAAATGCTGGTAAATTTATTAAACTACTTTAAGAGTTTTTGAAATCCCTTAAAATCATTGAAATCCTCGAAAATCTTATGAAATACCTTGGAATCTTTTACAATATCCTAAAATATTACACATTTTTTGAAATGTTTTGAAATCCCTTGAACTATTTAAAGTTCTTTAAAATTCCTAGGAAGTTTTAAAAATACCCTAAAAACTTTCAAATCCTTTGGAATGCCTTCAATTTATTGAAATCTATTCAAAATTCCCTGGAATCTTTAAAAATATCCTAAAATATTTCAAATACTTTAAAATATTTCGAAAGTCTTCCTTTGGAATCTTTAAAAATATTTCAAATCTTTCGAAATATTCCAAAAGCCTTTGAAACTTTTTAAATCTCTTGAAAATTCCTTGAAATATTTTAAAACATCCTATAATATTTCAAATCCTTTTAAGTCTTTTGAAATTCACGGAGACTATTTAAATCTATTGAGAATTCCATGTAAATGTTAAAAATACCCTAAAATCATTAAAATCCTTTCGAATACCTTACATTATTGAAATCTATTCAAAATTACTTGGAATCTTTGAAAATATCCTAAAAGATTTAAATATTTTTCAAATATTTGGAAAGCCTTTGAAAGTTTTTTTGTTAATTTGAAAATTCCTCAAAAAGTTTCATAAAATCATTAAAATCTTTCGGAATCCTTTCAAATGATTCAATTTTATCAAAAATTCCTTAGAATCTTTAAAAATGCCCTAAAACATTTCAAATCTTTTGAAATCCCTTAAAACTCTTTTAAATTCTTTAAAATACCTTGAAAGTTTAAAAAATACCCTAAAACTTTTAAAATCCTTCAAAATAACTTACATAATTGAAATCTATTCAAAATTACTTGGAATCTTTGAAAATGTCCTAAAAGATTTCAAATATTTCGAAAACCTTTGAAAGTTTTTTTGTCAATTTGAAAATTCCTCCAAACCTTTTATAAAATCATTAAAATATTGCGGAATCCTTCCAAATGATTCAACTCATTCAATTTTATCAAAAATTCCTTAGAATCTTCAAAAATGCCCTAAAACATTTCAAATCTTTTGAAATCTCTTGAAACTCTTTTAAATTCTTTAAAATACCTTGAAAGTTTAAAAAATACACTAAAACTTTTAAATTCCTTTGGAATACCTTACATTATTGAAAAACATTCAAAATTACTTGGAATCTTTGAAAATATTCTAAGAGATTAAAAATTTTTTCAAATATTTCGAAAGCCTTTTAAAGTTTTTTTGTTATTTTTAAAATTCCTTAAAATGTTTGATAAAATCATTAAAATCTTGCGGAATCCTTTCAAATGTTTCAAATCATTCAATTTTATCAAAAATTACTTAGAATCTTTAAAAATGCCTTAAAAAATTTCATATCTTTTGAAATCCCTTTAAAATCTTTAAAATTCCTTGGAAGTTTAAAAAATACCATAAAATCTTTAAAATCGTTTGGAATCTTTTCAAATGATTAAAATCTATTAAAAATTCCGTAGATTCTTTTTAAATGCCCTAAATTACTTCAAATCCTTTGAAATATTGCAAAAGACTTTGAAAGTTTTTGAATCTCTTGAAAATTGCTTGGAATTTTTAAAAATAGCTTAAAATCTTTAAAATCTTTTTAAATCCTCTCAATTTATTGAAATATATTAAAAATTCCGTAGAATCATTCAAAATGCCCCAAAATATTTAAAATCCTTTGAAATCTTTTGAAATCCTTCAAAACTTTTTAAGAGGCTTCAAAATTCCATGAAAGTTTTAAAAATGCCTGAAAATCTGTAAAATCGTTTAGAATATCTTCAAATTATTGCAATCTATTAAAAATTCCTTAGAGTCTCTTAAAATACCCTAAAATATTTAAAATCCTTTGAATGTTTTTAAAAATCTAGAAAATCCTTGGAATTTTTACAAATATCGTATAATCTATCAGATCTTGTGGAATTTTGTCAAATTATTGAAATCTAGTAAATATTCCTCAGAATCTTTCGAAATACCCCAAAATATTTAAAATCTTCTGAAATCTTTTGAAACTTTTTAATCTTTTGTAGCAGTCCGGATTTTCAAGTTTTCTCTGACCCGCGACCACCCTGGATACAAAAAGCTATCCAAAATTAAAGTCGTTAAAATGTGGAAGAAAAATATACATTTTAAATTTGTTGAAGTACTGACCTTAATAATAAAATTCTATTGTAATTAATTGAAGCTTAAATTAAAAATCATCCTGGCTTTTGTGATTTTTAATACCTTTTCTATTTTTAAAATTTTTAGGGTCTTCTAATACTTTGTGCCGATTTCGGGAACTTCTTTTATGAATATTTTTTCTACCTATTTTGATATTTAACTAAAACGATTCTAAATAAAAACTAAATCACTCATCTGTAAATGAAAATAAGTGTATTAAAAATTAAAATTAAAATACAGTCAGGCCAATGACAACAATGACAGTTGAAAAGGAGACGAGAATGGTGAAGAGCAATGGCAGTGTGGAAGATTTACACGACTCACGAGACTCCAGAGGGAAAATCAACAATGGATTTAAAAAATCTGATGGATCACGACTTCATGAAAATTTGGAAGATATCGACTATATTGATCGACCTTCTCGGGACCAGGATGTCAGCAGAGATGATCCAAGACGTCATAGGTAGAGATCCTAAACTTCAAAGAATTTTCAGTTTGGAAATATCACCGAGAAATTTAACTATTGTTTACATTTTCATTTATTTATCTTGTAGTATCATTCACAGTCAATTCTTTATTTTTTATTAAGCATTTATGTTAACATATTTGAAAACATTTGTTTAATGCTTCAAATTTAAGGTTTTCATCAGTGGTGTAGTCCTAAAAGAAAAAGTGGCCTCGCGGTACTTTCCATAAACTACGTTATCGGCTTAATATACAAATATATTTTTGGGTAAAAGATAATTTTTTTATTGGAAAGGCTACTATTATATTTTTGGTTCGGAATTCATCTCGTTTGGTTAAAAATTCTATTATTTGGTTAAAAATTTAATTTTTTTTTTCAAATTGCAACTATATTGGTATAAAGTCATATTTTTTTATGAAAAAATTCAACTACTTTGTTAAAAATCCATTTTTTCAGTTGAAGGTCCATCTCTTTGGCTGAAAATTTATCTATTTTGATATTTTATTTCAATTCAATCATTTCAATTCGTTTCATGTTTCGTTGTAAACAAATTTTTTAATTAACTGTTACACTATTCCATTTTTGGTTGAAAATTCTTCTTGGTAGAAATTTCATCTTCTTGGTTGAAAATTTATCATTTTTGGTCAGAAATGCAATTTTTTGTTTGAAATGTCAACTGTATGAGTCGTTGAGAATTCATATTTTTTGGTTGAAAAGTCGATTATTTCACTTAAAATTGAAGTACTTTGTAAATTTTTTTTAAAGGATTCATAATTATAGTTAAAAATTTAACTATTTCTCTTTTAATGAACTATAATGTCAAAAATTCTACTGTTTTGTAGAAAATTCATCTTTTTGGCTTAATAATTAGAACAGTTGGGTAGAAAATTAAACTATTTCATTGAAAATTAAACTTTTTGGTTGAAAATATAACAATTTTATTAAAAATTTATTTCTTTTGTTCGAAGTTATTTTTTTAATCAGATTTCTTATCTGAAAATTTAACAATTCCGTTCCTGGCTGAAACTTCTCCATATATATTGTATGAGTTAAAAATTCAACTATTTGGTACGAAATTCATGTATTTTGTTAAAAAGTGGAATTTTCGTGTCGAAAATTAATCTTGTTTCTTTAAAATTCAACTTTTTGGTTGAAAATTCATCTATTTTGTAGAAAATTGATATATTTTATTAAGAAATTGTCTTTTTTTGGGTAGGAAATTATTCTTGTTTGTTAAAGGTTCAACTTTTCAACTTTCTTGATTGAAAATTATCTTTTTTGTTGAGAATTTATCTTTTCCGATTCAAAAGTCCACTGTTTTCTAAAACATTCGACTTTTTAGCCTAAAAACCGTACGCTTTCGTTGAAAATTTATCTTTCATGGTAAAAATGTCATCTTCTTTGGTTCTGAAAAATTTGTATTTTTGTCTTGAAAATTCAAATATTTGATTGAATTTTAATCGTTTTTGTTTGATTAGAAATTCAAATATTTTTTAAAAATCGAATTATTTTTGGAAAATTTAACCGTTTTGTTAAAAAGACAATTTTTGGTGGAAAATTCAACTATATTGTCAAAAATTCATCCTTTTGGATTGAAAATTCATCTTTTACGGTAGGAAAGTCATCCTTCTTGTTTAAAAAGTTACTTTTTGCTTGAAAATTTAACTGTCTTCGGAAACATTCGTCTTTTTGGCACGAAAATTTTACTATTTGTTTAAATCTTCAACTATTTTCTGGAAAAATCGTCTTTTTTACTGAAAAGTTCATCTATTTGGTTATTAGTGCAAGTTTTTGGTTGAAAATCAATTTTTGTTTGTTAAAAATTCATCTATTTGGGAAGAAAATCTTTTTTGGCTGAAAATCCAACTATTTTGTTGAAAATTCAATATATTTTTCTGCTTGAAATCTTAGGAATTCCAAGTCTTTCGTATTTAATTCAATATGTTATCAAAATTTAATATTATTTAAAAGGATTTATAAACATAAAATCCGTCTTTAGCCAAAGGCTACGTTACTTTCAGGGGAGGAGGGAGGTCAAAAAAGCCAAAAATTTGTAACTTAGTTTATGGATAGCCCATGACTTGGTATCTTGGCGGCGCCCGGTCCGGTCAGACCTCGACTACACCACTGGTTTTCAGATTTTTAACATTAGCATCAAATTAGGAGAAAATTAACAAAAGTTTAGGATAAAAGTATATTCTGAGGACAATTTTTTCATAATAGAATTTCATAATTTCCAATAAAAGTTTCAAATATTTCATTTTTGGACTATCAACTACCCCTTGGAATATACTTCGTTTAGAATTAGAAAATTTTAATTGAACTAAAAGAGGACGAATTTATTTTTTATTTTGTATTTAGTATAAATTACTTATAGGAAAGAACAATCTTCGAAAAAATATGGAACAAATGTATTGTTGTTAAATATACTATTGATGAAAGAAATAACTGTATTTTTTTATTTTTCCTCGGCTAAATATTGTTCTTTTAGTTACTTACGGAAGTTTTCATCATCATTATTTTATTTTCCAGTAAAGCAGCTTCTTTGAATTCCTAGAAGAGATCACATTTTTGATCATCAGAATGAAAATTTCATCCAGGTTCAAACCTACATAAAGTTCAAAGTTAATCTCGGTTATATTTCCACTCTCGCTATTTTTAAGATTAGTTTAGTAATATAACCGAATTAGATAACTAGTCTTAGGTCATCCGAAACCCTGGAAGAAGACCGGGACCGAAAATTCCAGCACGCAGAGAGACAAACTCGCGACTTTTCTCAAAACCTTGAAAAGTCACGGAGGTATTTAAAAGACTCGGAGGATCCTTTCGAGAATGGAAACGTGGGACATCGCCTGAGAAAGGAGGACGAATTTTTCCGACTTCCAGACATCTATCAACGACCTGTTGACGAACTCGATACGCCCCGTTTTCCAATTAGCGTGGCAAAAAAAGAACCACTCTTTGCTAAAATCATCAATCCAGGAGTCAAAATCATGAGAGTGGATCGAGACGTCGATGAAACCATCGAAAATTATAGGTACCATCTTTTTTCTATGACCAATTTCAGATTATTCCATTTTTATCAATTTTCCCAATTCCCTGATTTTTCCTTGGCCAATTTTTCATTTTCTCTGACCGTTATCAATTTTTCTTTCATATATGACAACAACCTTATACCAAGAAGATCAATAATGTTAATGAAAATTTTTTTTTTTTTTTTAATTTATCTTAAAGTCTTTTAGTGATAACAGTCAAACAGAATTTTATAAGGGGTCATCCACTAATTCCGTAAAAGGATTTGGATTTGGAGGTATTGCATTTTCAACAAAATAGAATATTTTTTCACCAAACAATTGATTTTTCAACCAAACAAATAGATTTTCAACCAAAAAAGAGGAATTTGAAAAAACACATGAAATTTCAACAAGTATTATTATATTATTATATTCAACTGAAAAAGAAAAGAATTTTCCAACTAAAATGATGAACCTTCAACCAAAAGATGAATTTTTGACCCAGAAGATTACTTTACTACCAAAAAAGACGAATTTTCAACAAAACATGAATTTTCAATTTAATAGTTGAATTTTCAACTAAAAAATATAAATTTTGAACCAAGAATGGTATAATCAAATTCTCAGTTAAAATAATTAAGTTTCAACCGAAAAAAGGAATTTTCAACAAAATAGTTGAATTTTCAACCAAGAAAGATTGTTCAGTCAATAAAGAAAAAAATAGTCATTCAAAATGTTGAATTTTCAATTCTAAAAGATGAATTTTCTAGAAAGCAATTAAGTTTATAATCCCAAAATATCAATTCTTCACAAAAAAGTTCAGTAACAACAAAATAGTGGAATTTTTTACGATAATAATAGAACTTTTAGGCTTTAAAAATTTAAACTTTTAAAATAATTGAATATTTGCCTGAAAAAGACGAGTTTTCAACAATATAAATGAATTTTCGTCGAAAAAAGATCAATTTTCAAGCAAAAGTGGAACATTTTTCTTACGTATGAT
>CAKNXH010000626.1:33865-61100 GCA_932178445.1 Andricus quercusramuli | reverse complement strand
TAAAAGTTCGGCCTTTTTGGTTGAATTCAACTGGTTGAAAATACTTGGTTTGAAAATTAATTTTTCTAACTGGAAGTTTGATTAATTTCTTTTATTTAAACATTTTTTACTTTTTATTTCAAAAATATCTTATTTCAATCTTTCTTGATTGAAAATATATATATTTGGTTAAAATTTAATTTTTTCCCGTTCAATTCAACTGGTTGAAAATACTTTTTGTTTTAAATTATTTTCTTGAACTGACAGTTTGACGATTCCATTTTCGAATCAAAAAGTATCTTATCTAGTTGAAAATGTCAAGTATTTATGTCAAAAATCATCTTTCTTGATTGAAAATTCATCTATTTTGTTAAGAATTAATTTTGGTTGAAAATTCGTCTATCGGTAGAAAGATCATCTTTTATGGGAGAAAATTCATCTTTAATGGTAAATTCTTATTTAAAAATAAACTTTTTTGTTAAAAATTCGAATGTCTTTTAAAGAATTCGTCTTTTTGTTTAAAAATTCAACATTTTGGTTGAAAATACATCTTTGTAAGTTGAAAATTCAACTATTTTGATAAAGTCATCTTTTTTGGTCGAGAAGTCAACTGTTTTCTAAAAAATTCTTCCTTTTGGATTGTAAATGTACCTTTTTGGCAGAGAAGTCACATCTTTCTGGGCTGAAAATGAACTTTTTCGTTGAAAATTCAACTGTCTTAAGAAAAATCGTAATTTTTGCTTGAAAACTTAAACATTTGATAAAAAGTTGAACTATTTTGTGCTCTGTTTGGATAGAATTTTATAAGGGGATACGAGGGGGGGGGGGGGGCGGGTAATCCAAATTTGGTGACATAGTTTATGGACAGCCTCTAATTTTTACTTATTACTTTTAACTATTATCCAAATTGTTTTTGAAAAAATGAAAATCAAATGACTCATGAAAGATATGAAGACTGCAAATCTATAAATAAACCGAACCATTAGAGATTCGAACCTTAATCTAATTATTGTAAAATCAATTGACAAGTGACCATTTGGCATAAAGTTTTTAATAAAAATTTATATCTCTCCGACATTACATAATATGTATACACATACATTATCAATAATGTAATCTGTAATAATCGCAAACTGTTAGTCTTCGTTTTAACATCGTAATCGTTAAGATTAGTGTTTATATTTTCTAACAACAGATAACTCTGTACCTTCCGTTTTTTCTTACACTTTATAAATAAAAACGCTCGGTACTAAATTAAAGACTCTGCAGATCTCCTCTCTTTCCAGAATGCGTACATCTAGGCTTATTTATTTTTTAAATAACTACGACTTGTTCACGCCTCAATCATGACTTTCTCGCATCCGAGTGCGAAAAATTACATGGATAATAAACTGACAAAACGATCGGAAGACAAGTTTGTGAGAGAACTAACAAGTTCTAATTTAAATTCTGAGCTGGACACATGGCTCGACATGCCTTGGTCCTCTTTCTTCTTTATCTAACCGTGCCTACGCGTATTTACAGTATCGATAATTCGATTAATTACTTGAGCATTTTGTTCTGGAACCGTTATTCTCTCCAATGAACGCCGTCTTCGCATTAAGAATAATGGCTGAACCTTTCCGGCGAGATTCTTTTCTGGTTAAACTTAGATTATTAGATTGACAATTGACAATTGACGATTGACTTATCTAAATCGATCGAAGACCATGGGAGGACCTTGATTATTCGTGGATCTCTGCTCCATTGTGATGTATTGTCTGATCAAACGCGAAATCTCGTGGGCTTGCTCAGTTTGGAGTCTCGTGATTCGCTGCTGCATCAGATTTCCGCATTTCATGTCCAGGTACAAAGTGCCCTCTTCTGATTTCACTTTGCGAGTCGAAATCACCTCGGAGTATGGATAGTGATAAAGTGTTTCCTGAAAGTAATTTATCAATATTAATTCAAATTTATTTCCACTTTCCAATTTTATTTATTTTTTTTAAACTCATTTTAAGCGAGATGAAATTATTTTTATCTGGGGTAAAATACGATTCACCAGGTGAATGATTTTAATTTCTCGGTTTATTTAATTATTTAGAAATTAGAATAGTTTATTTTTATTTATAATATTCGCTTTGAGATTAATATAACTGAGGAGGAAGAGAACAAAATGTGATGAATCCACTTGAGTTCATTTCTCAACATTTAAAGATATACAGGTTTACAGCGCAAAAGGTGCTCAAAAAAGGGGAAATAGGGTAATTTTCTCACGGAAAAGGGGAAAAATAGGGGAAAGATCAAACATTTATTTTCACATGTCGAAAAGAAAATACTCTCTTCAGTAAAGGCGAAGAGATAATACTAAAATTAGTCGAATCGTTTGAGTTAAAATTTGTGGGTCGACATACAAAATAAATGAAGAAACAAATTTTTTAATCGGTAGATATCTTCAGTTGTCTTTTTGAAATTTACAATTAAAATTTGTGATAATTCGAAAAAAAATTTTCCTTACTTAAATTTTTTTTAAATGTACTAAAACATGTTTTTTGGATTGATTCGAACCTGAAATTTCTTCAGCTTGAACCAAAGAAACATTTTATTATTTTTTTACAAATGAGAAACATTTTTTTCGTGGTATTTATAACGTTCCAAAATCGCAAAAAAGATAGGGAATCCCAAAAATCCTAACTCACGACAACAATTTTTTCCGAAAAACCAAAATAAAAATAAGATAAGTTTTGAACAAAATAGTTCAATTGTTGAATTAAGAACATCAGCTTTTAACCAAAAATGAAATAGTAACATTTTCGTTTCGAAAAATTAATTTTCAATTGAAAAAACTGAATTGTCGCCCAAAGTGTTGAATGTTGAAGCGTGAAAGAAAAATTTTCTACAATGCAGTTGATTTTTCAACACAAAAATATGAATTTTCAATTAAAAAGTTAATTTTCAACCAAAAATTTAAATTTTTAGTTAAAAAACCTAGTTTTCAACAAACAAAAAAAACTGTAATGGAAATGATGAATTTTTAACTGAAAAATGATGAAAGAATGAATTTTTTACAAATTATATAAATTTTTAACCGAATATTTGAATTTCCAAAATAAAAAAGATCAATTTTGAACCAAAAATGGAATTGCTACATTTTCATTTGAAAAAACTAATTCTCAAATGAAAAAAAAACAATTTTTTACCAAATTATTGAATTTTTGAGCAAAAAAGAAGAACTTTCTACAATATATAGGAATTTTTAAGAAATGAATTTTTAACAAAGTAGTTTGATTTTCATCCCAAAAAAAACAGCTTTTCAACCAAATAAATATACTTTCAACCAAATAGTTAAATTTTTAACCAATTTTCCGACAAAAAATATAACTTTTGAACGAAATTTGAACTGGCAACAAAATAATTGAATTTTCGACTAAAAAAATTAATTTTCCACGAAAAAAAAGTTTCAACAATAGTTAAAATTTCAAGTGAAGATTTAAAAAAATTAGAAATTGCTCAAGCTAGAATATTCAAAGTTGCAGTTGATGAATTTGGAATATTCCATTTAATTATTATTATTCAATACTGGGTACAATTTCAAATATCGTATATTTGAAGAGAAAAGGGGGAAAAGGGGAAGTTTTTTTAGAATATGGGGAAAAAGGGGAATTTCAAGAAAAACGGGGAAATGAAGAAAAAAAGGGGAAGAAAGTGCACCCTGGATGTAGCTTGAAATCCATTGATCAAAATAAAATTTGAAATGGGATATCATAATCTGTGAGGCTTTTGAATAAATGCAATGCAACAAAACCTTTATAATTTAATATACTGTCTCGAAGTTATTCACAAAATTAAAATGGATTTATTCACTTTTGATTTAGCAAAGGCAAATTTCACTGATTATTCATGTTCTGATATGAATTTACAATTTCTTGTTTACATATGAAATCAGACTATGATTTTATACATAATTACTATACTTTCAATTTTTATTTTTTAAAATTTTGTAAAATTATATATTATAAGAAGTATTTAAGAATTTTAAAAAGTGTTTACATGTTAAAAAAGTTTTCCATATTTACTTAATGAATCTGTAATCGGAAATTAATATTTTTTTAAATTTTATTTTATGGATAGACGTTAAAACAAAGAAGAAAAATTATATTTCCGCTAACTCAAGTTTGATAATTCAATGGATGATATTCCAAACATACAGAAACAATAATTCTCTCAATTTTTTCAAAAAATGTTTTTATATAAAAATCTAAAAATGTTTGTTTACTCCTCAACTATCATAAAAGTGGTATTTTTATGAAAAAGAAAATAATGAAAATACGCTAGCTCTACTTAATATGTGGATAGTGGATACTCATTTTTCAATATTCAAAATTTGTCAACTTCGAGGATTTTTAATTCGATGAATTCCAAGTTAACATTTTATTTTCCTCTATAGGTTGAAAGATATTAAAATTCTGACTAAAATGAGCCCAGGTTCAAGTCATTTGGTTAATTTTTTAAATAAGTTATTGCAATAATAGTTCAAATTGGTACGAATTTTTAAATTTTAAATAACATTCAAAATTCTTTAAAATATACATTCATTTGGTTTATATTATTATTTTCCTGGAAGTAAGATGATTGCCAATCTATGAAATTTTTGAAATTATTTAAGTCTTTATAAAATATTTGTAATCTTTCTGAAATCTTTACGAATCCTTGAAATATTTTGAAATCTTTCAAATCTTTGTGAAATCTTAAAATCTTTTCCGCAAACATTTGAAACCTTGCAATCTATTAAATCTGTGTGAAATCTTTGGTAACTCTTTGAAATCTTTGCCGAACCCTTGAAGTCATGAAATCTTTGTAAAATCTGTGGAATATTTGTCGAATCTTTTCAAAACCTTAAAATCTTTGTAATCATTGTGAAATCTTTTAAATATTTTCAAATCTTTCTGAAATCTGTAAAATTTTTGCGAAATCTTTGTGAAATCTTGATATCTTTATGAAATCTTAGTAAAATCACTGAAACTTTTTAAATCCTCGGAAGGGTTTAATATCTTTGAAATCTTTTTAAAACTTGTAAAATTTGTTAAATCTGTGAAATCTTTGCCAAACCCTTGAAATCATGAAATCTTTGTATAATCATTAAAATCGTTGAAAAATCTTTAAAATATTTTTAAATCTTTCTGAAATCTTTGACATTTTTGCGAAATCTTTGTGAAATATTGACATCTTCATGAAATCTTGGTAAAATCACTGAAACCTTTGAAATCTTCAGAAAGCATTGATATCTTTGAAATCTTTTTAAAACTTGTAAAATGTTTTAAATCTTTGTAAAAACTTTGCCAAACCCTTGAAATCATGTAATCTTTGTACAATCATTGAAATGTTTGCAATCGTTGAAAAATGTTTAAAATATTTTGAAATCTTTCTGAAATCTTTGACATTTTTGCGAAATCTTCGTGAAATCTCGGTAAAATCATTGAAACCTTTGAAATTTTTAAAAATCTTTGGAAAACTTTGAAACCTTTGAAATCTTTCTCAAATCTGTGAAATTTTTTTAATCTTTGTGAAATCTTTGATATCTTTGCGAAATCTTCGAAATCCTTTTCAAATCTGCGAAATCTTTGTGAAGTGTTTGAAATATTTTGAACTCTTTCTGAAATGTCTGGAAATCATTGAGATCTCTGTAAAATCATTGAAATCTTTGAAACCTTTGTGAAATATTTGAAATCTTTCTGAAATTTTTTTAATCATTCTGAAATCTTTGAAATATTTTGAAATCCGGCGTACACTCAAAATTCGAGTGGTCAACCCCTTCTACCTATCAAAACACTTTTAATTTGCACTTTAGTAAAATCGAGAAAAAACCGCGGTCACTGAATTAAATTCGTAGTCATTTCTCAGTTTTTTACGAGTGAACAAAATTCTCGGTCCTTTCCCGGATTCCCGTTCACGTAGACATCCTGGATTTTAAAGCTTTTAATCAACGAAATAAAAATTTAAACTCACATGAGTGATGAGGTCGATAAAAAGCACCCCGTGTCTATTCAGAGCAAGGATGTGATCTCCGCCCTTTTCTTTCCCTTCCGGTGCTCTTTTCACTGCGAAGAAAC
Source organism: Andricus quercusramuli (assembly GCA_932178445.1). Taxonomy (NCBI): domain Eukaryota; kingdom Metazoa; phylum Arthropoda; class Insecta; order Hymenoptera; family Cynipidae; genus Andricus; species Andricus quercusramuli. The sequence goes on along the minus strand of CAKNXH010000626.1, from coordinate 55,032 downwards.
TGGATCCAAAGAGAGGCCACTTCGACAGTATTTCTTGAAAAGGAAATAACAGCAATTGTTAAAAAATTATTTTTTATTGATGGATTGAATGAAGAGAATGATTTAATTTGAATATCTAAAGAAATCTTACCAAGAACTTGAGCTTTGCAGCCCGCAGGCGTATTATGCATGACATTATTCCAAGCCTGTTGGACCATGTTGCCCCATTGCTGCGGTCTGGGTTCTCTCAAGCTTAGCGCTGGTTTGGGGAGAAGGTATTTGACCTCCTTTGTGGTTGGCTCGTGTGTCATATCCGCTGCTCTGTGCAAAAGAGCTGCAATTTGGGCCATATCGTACTGCAAAAAAATATCAAAATTAATTTATACGAAATAACTCCTAGAGCAATCTTTTAATTAAAAAATAAATAATTATACGCAAGTTTAAAAATGTGCAGAACTGAAATTTTAATACTTACGATGACTTCCTGGGGTAAGTGATCACCAGGTAGAACTAACAGGAGTCCTTCCAAATAATCGGGAGCGATTTGATTGAAAACCACTTCTATGTACAATGGAGCATCGAGGCGAAGAGGATAATACCAAACTGATCTGAAATTTAAATACAAGAAATCAAAACGGGTGATTTAAAAATAATAATTATATGTAATAAATAATAATTAACAAATATTTTATTAGTTCGGTCCACATTAAAACTCCTATGCTACCTCTCTATTTTCGCGAGTATTTTGTTTCAAAAAAGTGCAAAAAACTACATTTTACAGGAACCTACAAAGAAATTAATTACATTACAGCACAAATTACAGAAAGCAGAACTTTTGTCTATTATTCGGACGAATTTGGTAGTCTTTTTATATATTGTTGTATTGTAGGGGAGCGGCGGCGAATGTGGCGCGGTGGCTAATGTGGCGCGTTCGAGTTTTCGAATATTAACGCATTTTCTGCTTATGGAGGTAGTTTCATTACATGTATATATGTTTTCAACCTTAAATTATTAAAAAATTGGGATAATTAAATTAATTGCCTGATTTTTATGACGAAAAGTTAGTTTTGGTTATTTCGCTTGTATTGTCAGAGTAGCTAAAAACAAGTAAAAAATTACAGAAGTTTCGTGTAAACTTATACAATTTTTTGGGAATATTCTGTTTCGAGTTTCTTGAATACTTTAAAGTTCAACATTTTGATTAAAATTATTAAACTTTTATGTAAAAAATCTTTATTAAATACTTTTCACATGCGACTAATATGGCGCATTAGGGACTAAAATCGGCAGGTAACTTGGCGCACAAGTTTGTGGTTTGTTTTGCTCGGGGAATTTTGTAGAAATAAAGTGCCGGTTTTTGGTTAGAAGGTAAGAAATATTTACTCAAAGTAATAACATTTCGTTTCTAATATGCATAAAAAAGTTTTATCCTAATTATTATCGTGTATTTTAGAGTTGTTTTAGAATAATTGTATTTTGAAATCGTTTCACCAGTTTTCGGGTTAGGTTTGTTCTGACAGAATAAATATTTAGAGGGTTTACAATAGTGATATTATTCGAATGTTGAATCATTATAACTGATTTGGAAAAGAATAAATTTTACTTATTATTACTATAATTTTGATCTATTGTTTATACAACATCTGTAAGCTTATCTTAAAATACAACATTTTTAGTACTCCTCAAATTATTGTGAGACAATCTGTACTGTTAAAAAAACATTTTTTCTTGAAATTTGGGCAGATATAATCCCTCAATTATGTCAATAATATTAAACGTGAATACATTTATCTTATTTTCATTAAATTTTACTAATTTTTCTTCATAATTTGTTTTTTATTTAATAATTATGAACTGAAATCGGAACGCGCCACATTACCAAACAAGGTAGGACAACTTGACGCAAATGCTTTTTTTGGAAAACACATTAATTAACTGTTTTAATGAACTGCAATTGAATTATCTCCATGTATATAGCATTGGTAAGATATTAGCCTAAACAGAATATATCTTATTACAATATTTTACTTTATATTTGAATTTTAATCGTACATTTTCCTTTATATGCGCCGCATTCGCCGCCGCTCCCCTATTGTAGTTTTAATTTCCTACAAGAATTTACGAAAAAGAACAACTACAGGAATTTACATTTTTCCAGTTAAAAAGTTGTTATTTTTAGACCTAGGATGGCAATAATTAAAAGATTGCAATGAGGTGATTTTAAATTAAGACGTGTAAATGATCTCTATTACAAAAAAAAGCATCTATGTAAAATATAATATTTTTTTGTAATAACGATCAGCTCTTCGATTCAGTTCAATATTCTTGTTGTTTTACATTTTTATAAATTCCTCTAGAAAATTAAAACTACAAAAAATTAAAACAGCATACAAAAAAGTACAAAATTCGTCCGATTAATAGACAAAAGTTGTACTTCCCTGTAATTCTGTAATTGTTGTTGTAATTTATTGTATTTACTTGTAGGTTCTGTAAAAATGGTTTTAGTTTTTTGTACTTTTCTCTAAAAATATTTCCCTATGCTTTAAAATAACATTTGGTAGATAGTGGATATCTAGGCTAACATGTAATATTTTGTTTTTAATTTGTATATTTCTTCAATAAACGAACAAGAATTGAAAAAATCATTCCTAGTACAGTTTTTCAATATTTCAACTTTGGTGAAATCTTGCATTGTGTTATAAAGAATGTTTAATTTCCACAATAATTTACCTAAAATTAAAAGTGTCTTTGTGACGCCAAGCACTCAAATTAAAAACATTTTATATACTCTAGTTTTTACTGTAACGCCTTGTAGGTTTTTACAACAAAGTTTAAAAAAATTATTAATAAAAAGTTATACAAATTGTAGAAATTTGTACTTTACTATTAGTTGTTACTTTTCTACAAAAAAATAGAAGAAGGTATAAGAAAAAATGACCTGTTTCTATTTAATTGTTTTTTTTTAAATTAAATTTTGTACATTTTTGTACAAGTTTTAACAAAAAAGTATAGTTGTAGAAATGTTGTATTTTTTCTCTGTAAGAACTTTTTCCACCAGGGATCTTATAAAATTGTCTGCATGGAAATGCTTTATCACTGATTTTCAAGTTATTCATTTTGCACTTTAGATTAAAATTAGTGCATTTTAAAAAGCATGATGCAGAATAAATTTTAAAATTAATCATTTTTAACGACTTAGTTCCAAGATCCTAATTTAAGAATGCTTTCAGTTTTCAAACAAATTTTAGCATTGTTTAATTTATAACGCTTCAAGTTATAATTAATTAATGTTTGTAATTTTAAATTAGAAAGGATATACTTTTTGAAGTCTTCTCGATGTGAAAATGATAGTGATTTTTTTGGACAGAAATCACATGTTTTAGTAAAAAAATATAGTCAATCACTGTGAATATCGCTTAAAACGATAGGATATGATACTTAATCTTATTTATGCTCTTTAAAATGTCTATAATTTCAGTTGGAAATTATAGTTTTGAATGCGTGATTCTAAAACAGTTTAATTATTGAGAGCTTAAAACTAAAGTTGTTTTGCTTCGAAAGTTTTAACTCGAAAATATTTCGTTTGAATTTTCTTAAATTTTGGATCTTTTGATTTCAAATGGCAATGTTTTAGTTTCAAATTCATGTATTTAAAATGTCAGGACAATTTAACAATTAAATCTTTCAAAGTTGCAAATTTTGATATTGAAAGCCTCGATAGTCAGTTTTATTTTTGATAATTTTAGATTTGAATATTCTAAATTCTTTGCTTTCAATCTTTGTCAGATTTGAATTTAATAATTTTAGATTTAGATATTATTAATTTAGTTTCAAATATAAACGTAGAAATTTGCCAGGCTTTTTAAATTATTCAAAGTCGTAAAATAGAATATCTGTAAAACAATGAAAAACTATTTAAAAGGCTTAAAATTATGCAATTTCAAACATTGGAATGATATACATCATTCTAGTTTTGTATTATTTAAAAAAATTTAATCTAACATCATTACATTTTCTGATTTTTAGTTAAAGATTTAAACAAATGAATCATTTCAAATTGAAAAATATTTGATTGAAACATTTCAAGAATGAATAATAATTCTACATGCAATGTTAAAATTAAGCGACTTAAAAGTAAAAAGTTCAAAATTGTGTTGTTTAAAAATAGATAAAAATAGAACTATCTGAAATATCAGTGACTGAATAATTTCTTTAATTTTGAATGGTTACACGTTTGAAGTTCTAAATTTTCATGTTCAATGCTAAATTCTCAAATTTTCTCTTTCATAAGTTTTAATTTTTAAATTAAAATATAGTTGAATCCTGAAAAAAATAATCCACAATTTGCACATTTTTAATTTTTAAACGATTTAAATTTACCTTTAAAATAACTGAAATTTTAGAGGGCTTGGGTGTTGAAAAGTTTAAATATGATCACAATTCTTGCTAAATAATTTATTTTTATTTTAAATGGAGTTTAGAATCGTTTAATTTTCAATGTTCCGCAATAGAAACTTCAATAGAAAAATTCAATGTTTCTTGTTTTAAATTATTTCATTTTGAATGTTTCTTTTTGGGACAGTTTAATTTGAAAGGTTTTTAGTTGTAAATTTTTACATTTTAAACGGGAAATTTATTTGTTGATGTTAGAAAAACTTGTTTAATCAATTGTAATGTTGAATTATAATTTTTACATGTCCTGAATATTTTAAATTCTAGAATTTTAGAAGCTTTGACTTTGTAAAATACAATTTAGTTTTCAATTTCAAATTGTAATCACTTCTAATTAAAAATTATTTAAATATGAAAATTTTCAATTTTGAACGTTTTTCATCATAATTAAATTAGAAATTGTAGAATTTCATATAATTTCTCATGAAATTGTCCAATTTTTCCAAATTTTATTCTGAAATATTTCAATTTTGAGAGCTCCTGATTAAAATTTTTTTCAATTTCAAAATATTTAATTTTAAACACTTTTATTTAGAAATGATACAAGTTCAATTCCTTTTCATTCCAATCAAAACATTCTATTCTTTTCAACACTTTACCTAATCTAAAATTGTTCGATTTGGAACGTTTTAAATTAAGAATCATCCATATATTATTTTAAATTTCAAACGCTTTCGATTGGAAATTATTAATCATTGGTTCAAAAAACTGAAAATTTCCTAATGTTAAAAATTTTGTTTCATTAATTTAAATTGTTTATATGTTTAATGTTCAGAAATAAAAATCCTGGGACGTAAAAGCGCGCTTGCATTTGCTACTAGATTGAAAACATAATGATAGAGAAATCACATTTACTTCTATCAATTTAATTAGGATGAAATCTTTATTAAAAAAAAAACATACCTGCAGAATATTAAGTAGAACACTTGATGATTTTTATAAAGTTCAGTAGTCACATCAAGTACGTATTCATCCCTGGCTAATGGCATCGTAAAAGCGTCGCCATCAACGATACAGTAAAGTGAAAATTCATCCATTTCATTCGGATTTCTTACGGATATCACGCTACACATTTCTTCTATAACATCCTGAAAGAAAATTGATAATACTAAATTAAATTATTGCGCAAAGAAAATTACTTTTATATATCACAGACCTCGGACATAAAAAACAGTGTAAATAGTCACAAAATTTAAAAATTGTGTCCAAATAGTGTCGTAAAAGTTTTAAGATTTAACAATGAACTTTAATGTTCATTCTTCTGGATAGAATAATCTACTATTAAATTTTTGGTTAAGAATTAATTTTATTATTTGAAAGTTGTATTATTTGGTTCAAAATTAAATTGTTTTGTTGAAAATTTAACAATTTTGTTAAAAAGTTTTTAAAGTCAACTGTTTTGTTGAAAATTCGTCTTTTTGGCTAGAAAATTCAACAAACTGATTCCACATTTTTTCTTTCCTGACTTACAAATTTTTAAAAATTGAAAATTGGACTATTTTGTTGAATCTTTATGGTTTAAAAATTCGTCTTTTTCTGTAGCCATTTCGTATTTTTTTGTTAAAAACGCAACTGTCTAGTTAAAATTAATTTGTTTCCATTGAAAATTAAATTTTTTCTTAAAAATTCACATTTTTGGTTAAAAAATTTAACTGGTTTGTAGAAAATTCGTAGTTTTGGCAAAAATTTAACAATTCGGTAGCAAATTTAACTATTTGGTTAAAAATTTATTTACTTTATTGAAAGTTCATCTTTTCTGGTAGAAGATATTTTCTTGGGTTGAAAATGCAATTGTTTGGTTGCAAAAAATCTGTTTTCGTACAGGATTAAACTATTTTGTTGTAAATTCATCTTCATCTTTGAATTCAACTGTTATTTTTTGGTCGAAAAGTCCACGACTAGGTTGAAATTTCATGTATTTTGTTAAAAATTCCACTTTTTTATAGAAAATTAACCCTCTTGGTTGAAAATTGAACTAATTGGTTGCAAAATCAATGTATTTTTTTAATAATTCGTCTTTCTGGTAGGACATCAATTTTATGGTAACCCATTTTTTGGCTGAAAATGCAACTGTTTATTTAAAAACAAATCTGTTTTAGTAAAGGATTCAAGTATTTTGTTCAAAACATGTTTTTATTGGTTAAATCTATCCGTTTTTTTTTCAAATAAAAATTTTACCAATTTGTTTATAAAATCCGCTGTATCGTGGGAAATTAATCTTTTTGGCTTGCAGATTCAATAATTTAGTAGAACATTTAACTAGTTGGTACAAAATTACCCATGCTTGTGGAATTTTTTTTTCATTGAAAATCAATTCTCTTAAATGAAAAGGTAACTAGTCCATTTTGAGTTAAAAATTGAGCTTTTCAGTTAAAAAATTAAAATATTTAGTTAAAAAAATTTAGAAACTACAGATTGTTGAAAACATGTCTTTTTTGGCAGAAAATTAATCTTCTTGGTAAAAAATTGAACTACTTGATTTAAAAATGTATGAGTTTTGTTTTTTCTTGAAAAAATCAACTGTTTTGTTGGAAATTCGTCTTTTTGGATTAAAAATTCAAGTAATTTGGTAGTAAATTCAACAATTTGCTTGCATTTTTTTTCCTGATTAAAAATTCTTTTTTAAATGAAGATTCATCTCGTTAATTAATTTTTTTGTTGAAAATCCACATTTTTGGGTTGAAAATTAAACTGTTTTGTGAAGATTTCGTCACATTGGGTTAAAAATTTAAGAATTTTGTTGAAAATGAACTTTTCATCGTTTCTCCTTTTTTTCGTTTTTGCACTTAAACTCGAACTAAATTAATCAAATCTATGAAGAAAATCCTCTATTTAGTTGAATATGTAATTATATTGAAGGTTCATCTCTTTGTTTGGAAATGTTCCGTCTTTTGTGGAAAATTAGTGTTTTCTGGTAGAAAATTAAATTTCTTGTTTGAAAATTCAATTATTTGGTTGAAAATTTAGGTATTTTGTCGAGAATTATGTTTTTAGTTCAAAATTTAACTATTTCGTTGAAAATTCGTTCTTTTTATTTCAATTTAACTCTGTTTTCTTAAAAATGAAAATCTTTTCTTGATTAAAATATCAGCTATTACATTTTTTTTAGAATTCATCTGTTTTCATTAAAAATTGACCCCCAAAATTGTCTAACGTTATTTTTTGATGACTCCTAATTAAATTCACGACAAAAATTTATTCGACAAAAATTTATTCGACAAAAATTAAGTAAGGTCAAGGGGTGTCAAAGCTAACGACCAATTAGCTAAGAACTTTAAAAATATTTTTCAAGAAAAAGTAAAGAAATAGTGACATTAGCGGACAATTGTGTGAAAATAATGTCTTTAGTATCATTTTTTCGAAATATTAGCAAAATAGTGTGGTGAGTCCGAGGAATGTATATGAAAATAATTCAATTTTACAAACCTGGACAACAGTGGTACACTTGGTGTTTATGACCCTCTCAGTTCCTCCTGGTAATCTATAAATCTGTCTCTTGGCATTTCGTCCGGCACTAATTGCCATAATTTCCTCGACACTTGGAACGTTTTTTCTGCCTCCGTATTTAACTGTCTTTCTTAAATTTTGTAGACAGACGGTGGCGGTTCCGTGATAGGCTCGCCTTTTGTCATAAGCAGAAGTCTCGAGATATTTGGTTAGATAAGGTTTGAGTCCATCGCTACATGTGAAATAAGCAGCGACAATGCTGAAAATTCTCCATCCTCGTTGGCAGCTGTCGGGATTTGGACTCTTATTGTTCGTCGTTTGTTTCATTAATTGACAGAAGACCTCGTCACGAAGTTGTTCGAATTTATGGCAATGCTAAAAAACAGATTTACAAAAGATGTTAAAATCTATCTTTTTGATGGTTTCTTAAATTTAAGACACAAATATTTGTTTCGAAATTTCAATTGATGAAAAGATTCAGGTACCAGGGATGAAAGCGACTCAGTAGTTCAATTTTAGGTAAAAAAAAGGGATTTTTTTTAAAGGGGGCATTTAAAGAGGATTTTATATATTATCAAACACTTTTTATATCATATGGCTATTTCATGAATATTAAACGAAAGTGCTCTCTAACACTAAGGCCTTTTTTTAGCAAGTTTCCTAGTCATTTTTGTGTAGAAAATTTCTGATTACTTAGCTTTGAAAAGTCTGTTGAACACTAGAAAAAATTCAAGAAGTTCAAAGATTGAAAAATAGATAAAAACAGAATTGAAAATGCTCATGTTTGAATTTTATTTAATGTATTTTCATCCGTAGATAGATTTTGATTCCCTATTCTCATCATTTTTTTCTAGTGTAAATAACTATTTAAAAAGCCCACTTCTGTTTGTGTTTTCGTACACATTAAAATATATTGAATTTTTTTATGTCAGCTAAAAAAAGACTATAATATATTTAAAAAAACGGAAATTAAAAAATTATTATTCACGAAAAAAAAAAAAATACGAAGATAACAATTTTTTAAATACGTAGTTTGCTAACATGTAACAGCAAGCCATATAACAAACAATTACAAATTATTCATACTTTATTAGAAAGTTCTAACATATGCTACTTTTATGCATATTATTTTCGATTTCCATAATGTTGTTTCTGCAACCACAATTAACATACTATTCTCTGATAGGCCGGTTTACGTATTTCATTGCATATTTTAAAAGTATTAAAAATTAATCAAAATTCCTTTTTATTTATCACAGGCTTTACAGTTTTTTACCTATTCCCCTTTTTTCGTTTTTCCACTTAAATAAGAACTGAATTAATAAAATCCAATAATAAAATCCAACTATTTTTGGTTGAAAATGTTATTATTTTCAAAATTATTATGTTTTGGTTGAGGATTCAACTATTTGATTGAAAATTTCTGCTTTTTTATTAAATAAATTTTTTTTTAAATTTGAATTTAAAATAGTTTTTTTTGACATATTAACTATACATTTTTGGTTAAGAATTCATCTTTTTTATTTGAAAATTTGTCTTTTTTGGTTGAAGACAAGTGATGTATATTTAAAATTAAAATCTTCTTTGGTTAAAATTGTTATTTTTTGTTGAAAACTCGTATTTTTAGGTTAAAACTGAACTATTTTTGTACAAAATTCAACTAATTGGTTGAAACTCAACTTTTTTGTTAAAAAATCAACTACTTGGTTGATAATTCATATTTTTTTTGTTTAAAGTTGAACTGTTTTGTAAAAAATTTGTCTCTTTGGCTTGAAAATTCAACAATTTGTTTGACGTTTTTTTTTGACTGACAATTTTTTCTTGGCTGAATATTCATCTCTCTGGTTGACAATTTAACTATTTTGTCGAAAATTCTTTTTTTTTTAATTAATTTTTTTGTAGAAAATTAAATTGCGTTGTAAACAAATTATAGTCTTTTTGACTTGAAAATTTAATAATTTGGTTGATAATTCAATTATTTTGTTCGAAAATTCAACTATTTTTTTGATACTAAACTTTTTTGCTGGAAATTGATACTTTGGGTAGAAGGTTCAATTTTTTTGTAGAAAATTAATTTGTTTGTTTTAAAAATTCAACAATTTAAAAGGAAATTCAAATATATGGTTAAAAATTAAACTGTATTGCAGAAAATTCGCCTTTTTGGTTGAATATTGAAAATTTGATTGAAAATTCAAATATTTGGTTGAAAATGAACTTTTTCGTTCAAAATTCGTCGTTTCGGGTTGAAAATTCCATTATTTTGGTAGAAAATTGAACTATTTGGTTGAAAACTAACCTTTTTGTAGAAAGTTAAAATGTAGTGGAGAATTCAACTACAGGTTTGAAAATTAAACTATTTTGTAGAAAATTCGTCTCTTTGGGTTGAAAATTTAACAATTTGGTACAAAATTCTAATATTTTGTTGAAAATTGAATTTATGTTGAAAATTGATATTTTTGGGTTTAAAATTAATCTGTTTTGTAGAAGATTAAACTTTTTAGTAGGAAATTAATCTTGGCTTGAAAATTTAATAATTTTGTTGATAATTAATATTTTCGGGTTGAAAATTAATCTGTTTTGTAGAAGATTAATCTGAAAAATTTGTTCAAATTCAATTCAAATTTTAACAAATTGTTAAATTTTCAAGTCAAGAAAACGAATTTTTTTTACAAAGTAGTTTAATTTTCTACAAAAAAAAATTAATTAAAAAACAAAGAATTTTTGACAAAATAGTTCAATTGTCAACCAGAGAGATGAATATTTAGCCAAAAAAAAATGTTTAAGTTGTAGAAAATTCGTTGTTTGCGATTAAAAAGTCTACTATTTTTGAAGAAAATTCGTCTTTTTGGCTTGGAAATTCAAAAATTTAATAGAAAATTGATATTTTTGGGTTGAAAATAAAACTCTTATGTAGGAGATTCAACTGTTTTGTAGAAAATTAGTCTTTTTGGCTTGAAAATTTAACAATTTGGTTAAGGATTTGAAAATATTTTGTCAAAATGAACTTTTTTTGTTGAAAATTCATATTTTTGGGTTGAGAATTCAACTTTCTTGTATAAAATGCTTTTTTTATTGAATTCAACTGTTTATGATTAAAATTAACATCTTTTTTGGTTGAAATATCAACTATTACGTTTTTTGGTTGAAAATGCAATAATTTGAGTTGAAATATTAGGAATTTGAAGCGTTTGATTTTGAATTTAATATTAGTACTTACATTAATGTTATTTAAAAGAATTTATGCCCCTCTTTTCGTCAAAAATCACCCCGTTTCTTCTGCTTCAAGAGCATTTTGCTCTATAAAAATATTTTTGATTTGCAATTACAGAACTGATTTATTTTTCAGCTTTAGTTTCTCGCTTCAGTAGTTGCGATTTTTTCGCTGTCCACGATATCCTTAAAATCTACAAAATTATCAAATAAATTGCTCAGGAAATATTTGAAATTGGTATCAACAAAAGGAATCTCTCGTTTCCTAATGACTTAATTTCTGTTTATGATTATCAAAAAAATGAATTGAAATCTTGTAAAAAAAAAGGGGAAACTGGGTCAATATTTTTGATTCAAGGTGTTTTAAGGGTTTTTACATTTAGAAGGAAAAAAGGGGATTAGTTGAAGAAAGGGGACGAACTATGATCTCTGAGGCTCTCTTTATCGTAAGGAAAAGGTTGTTGCAAACTGTACGGTTTATTAAAACAAATTGCAGTTCTTAAACTTGAAAGGCATTACGAAAGTGCGAGCGTTTAAAAGTAAGTTTTCAGTTTAGAAGTCATTAAACCTGTGCTCACTGCTCACCATTAGTATTGTGTAGACACACTTCACCTCGCTCATGTCGGGCGGAAGTGGCTGATCGCCCATGTACCTCATCAGGCACAGGAAGCATTCTACAGAAAGGGCACTCAACTCGTTGTCCAAACGCAGAAGACTCTGCTCAATAGGTACAACCGAGTACTTAACCAGATCCACCTGTTCTTTCCAGGTCCACTCTGCGCCATCCTGCTGCTGACCTTTATTCTTCTTATTTTTCTTTTTGCTCTTCAACGATTCAATTACTTTCAGTGATCCACTGATCGAACCATCAGCCGTCTTCAACATCTCGAATCTGTAAACAAAAATAGTTCCAACCAATCAAAAAACAGTATTATTTACCCCAGAAATCACAAACACAATTTTTATAGCCCTAAAATTTAATTGTGAAAGATCAATGTAAAAAAAAAAGTTGCGTAAAGATATGTCTTGAAATTTGTAGATTTATTACTGAATACAAAAAAATCATTACTGTTCATGCCAAAAACCAGATGTCTGAAAAATATACGTTTTCTAAAATTTTTTTTTAATTTTTGAAAACAAATGATGTAAAAAAAACTTCGGCACAATATATATTAATTTATATTGATTATTTTAAATGAACAGTTAAATATTGCTCAAAATAGCCCTTTTGCCTGTGCTAAATGTTGGCGCTTTATGCCCTTTTGTACGAAGGACTGACGGCAAACCATAAGCCATAAGGGTTTCAACCCGGGCCTACGAAACCCTAAAGAATGTTTCTTAAAATATGTAGGGGACGGTGGGGAGTTGTCGGCCGTGGGGAGTCGTGGGCCACCTTAATCTCCGCCATGTTGTGGGTGGTAGGACTGCTTTAACCACTGCCAAAAGACCCTCTTTGTGTGAGCTAACTTTGTGAACTCGACTCATAATCTCAACACGCGTAGTTAGTATTTTGACATTGTTGATTAAAGAAATCAAAATAAAAGTTTTTGTACAACTCAAGTGGTTGTTATTCGAAGTCGCGTTCTACATCAGATTTCAAAGGCACGTTATTGCAAAATATTCCTTGAGCAATTAGCTTTCAATTTAATCAAACAATTTCTCTAGAACATTCATTGTGTGTATGGCAATTAGGTCATTTCGTAAATGTCGGCTGTGGGGAGTTGTGGTCCACCGTTAGTGGGGAGTCGTGGGCCAAACGTTCTTAATGCGTATTTCAATTTTTTAAGTGAAACTTCTTTTCTCTTGTTCTGAAAAGACTTTTGTATTATCTGGAAGGGCACAATGCCAAAGATTTCAAATCGGAACAACACAGTTCACTGCAAAATGTGCGATCGTGCTGTGCACTTGAAATGTGCCAACATAAGGACCGGATATTACACTTGCATACATTCTGAATCAGAATAATTTTTTTAAATCTTTTTAAAATCATTAATTTTTATTTACTGCAACTTTAATAAACATAAACTACTGGAATATGCCATTTTCTTTTATTTTTTGTCATGGCCCACAACTCCCCACCAAAATAACAAATATCGATTTTCATAAGATTTACGTCATCCTAAATATTTCCCGCGCATTAACGAATTTTATTAATTGTGGTCTCCAGTTGATGTATTGATAAGTTTACTACAAACACCAGTTCATACATTGACAATTTATCGATGTTCAGAGATGTTATGTCTTGAAAACAAAGCGTGGCCCATAACTCCCCACTCTCTCCTACGTGCTTCTTTAGTTCATTAAAAATAGCATAAAAAAATATTGAAAAAAAAACAGTTTTTTGGGAACTTTAGGTATAAATTAATAAAATTGTATTTTTCGTTATATTTAAAATATTATATTTCGACAAAAAATTGGTTCTTTTTTCCATCTAAAGTTATCCACTTCCATCAACTTTACCCAATTTTGTTTTAAAATTGTGTCTATTGTTTACGGATCCTGTAAAAACAGATTTTTACAGATCTTGTGTAAAAATAGCTTTGTGGGTGATTCAAACCCAATCTATTTACATTAATACATTTTCACAAATAGAAAAAAAAACAATCCAAAATTTTTTATGTATTTCTAAAATTGCTAATATCTTCTTCTCTCCCTTTTTTTCATTTGGTTATTTTTGTCTCTAATGAGCCGAAAAGTGAGGTAGTTTAGAAGTCTGTTTTTTAATTCTGAATCTCTTTCATGCTCATTTTGCATAAAATTATTCATGATAAAATAGATTTCTGTTCGATCTCAATTTAAATATAAAAATAGCTTATATTTCAGGATCCGTAAGAAGTCCAGTTATAGAAAAACAATTTGGTTTGCAACTTAAAAATATGAGCGTGTTTCCTTAATTTATTCAAAAGAGCATTACAAAAATAAAAATATTTAAAGAATTTTTTTGCAACTTTAGATAAAAAATATACAAAATTGCATTTTCCTTTTTTAAAAATATTATTTAGTTCGCTAAAAAAAGTTGTTTCTTACCTTTTTTTGTCTAAGGTTACTTACTTCCATAAACTTTACCCAAAATAATAAAAAAAATTTTATTCGATAGAAAAAAAAGTTTTCAATTACAAATTTGATAATTTTCAATCGACTTGCCCAATGGTGAGAATTTTATTTTGAATTGTTCATAATGCCAGAAAGAAACTTATCAGTACTATTACCAATGAATTTAATAATTTTGAATTTTACGGCTCAACCTAATATCTATTTTAGAATAAACAAATATTTATTTGTACTGTTTCTATAGGCATATCGCGCAAGTTTGTTGGCTAAACTGAATAAAAATTTAAGAAATCAAAATTAAAATGATTAAAAATTTAAATTCCTCTTCAACGTCCAATACTCAAATGTAATTACCGAATTTTTAAAAAATCAAAAAAAAATCTAACAACCAAATTTGGAAAACACTCTTCTAAATGTTTTCATTCAAAATAAAGAGCTAGGAAAAAAAAAGTACGACAAATTCAAAATCCCTTTCTTTCTTTTCTCTAAAATGTTGGAAAGTTTTTTGTGAATGTTTTTTGATTGTCATTAAAAAAATAAAAGTAAAAAGGACGACAGAAAAAAAGGATTTGAAGATTGACATTCTTTTCCTAGCATCTTCTTTATTTTTGATTTTTTAATTTGAATAGATACATTTAAGAGTGTGTTGTTCAAATTTCCTAGCTAGATTCTTGACGTTCAAAAGCAATTTATTTTAAATTTCTAAGAATTTCGCAATGAGGACATAAAAAGTTCAAATCAATCATAAATTGAGTTGTCATCTAATCCCAGTTTGTATTACACTACTTAGTATGCATGAATCAACAGAAAATTTGCTGGATATTTTTTTTGTAAAGTTCATTATAGTTTGAAGTTTCCTGTATTTTGAAAATGAATTATTGTGAAATTTTCCTAATGGAATGACTTGAAAGCTTAATTATCGCCGAGGTAATGTAACTGTTAATAGAAATCGCCTGCACGATTGGAATTTCTTACACTTAACGATCGTTGGCATCCTTACAATAAATTCTTGAGGCTCTTTCCGAAGTTATTTACGTTGATGATCAATGAAGGATTGTGAGTGTTTTTTTTTTCTATTTTACTAGAGGCATTATGAACGACTCAAGGAGAAATGAAGTCGAAGAGGCTACTTGAATTGCGATGATATCTGAGAAACACGAGTGTTATGCTTTCTCAACACGGCTCTTGCATAAGCCAATTCTGCATTGACATTATTTTAATTTAATTGACAATCACATCGATTCTGATCTTCGATCGTGCCATTATCGGGAATTGATTCTGGAGTCAGGAAATCCGCTATATCTTTAAGATTATAAAATAAACAATTGCATTTACGTCTGACAATTGTTGAAATATAATTTACTTCCTATTATTTGATTAAGTAAAGAGCAGATCAGTTTGGAAAATAAATCTAAATCCTCCAAGTTGGGAAGTTTTTGATTTTGAGGCTTCAAATTTTGGAACTTCCGAAGAGCCAGAATCAAAAACCAAAATAAAGTCAGGATGGCCGTTGAAAATAAAAAATTAGAACTCTTAAATCTGAAACTTTTTCATTTAAAGTAATCAAAACTGAACTGCAAATTCAAGTACTCAAAGTTGAACTCTTTTGAATTTTAAACTTTCAATATAGAAATTCAAAATTTCGTAATTCATACATTTTTAATTCAAACACTCAATAATTGAACAGTTAACAGATTTCTGGTTAAAAAATCTAGATGCCCACTATCATTTTCAATGCTCTAAATTAAAATAAATCCTTCGTTTCTAAATGTTAAAAATACCAAATCTGCCCTCGTATACTCAAAAAATGTTGAAAAGAAAAAATTGGCCTCTACCACTTCAGAAAGTCAATTAATAACCACAATTTTCTCCCATCCCACTAGATAATAATGTTAAAAATAAAAAAAATGTTCCTCTTCCAATTCAGACAAAATTAAAACCAAAATTTCCTTCCTTCCAGCTCAAAAATCTCAAAAACAAAAAATGCGCCTCTTCCAATTCAGAAAAAATTGAAAATCGCGAAATTTCCTCCCTTCCAACTCAATAAAAATGTTTAAAATAAAAAATTATCCTCCTCCAATTCAGAAAAGACTGAACTATATAAAAAACTTAAAAATAAAAAATGTCCTTCTCTCAATTCAGAAAAAATTAAAAATCAAAATTTCCTCCCTTCAAACTCAATAAAAATGTTAAAAATAAACAATTTCTCTCTTTCAATTAAGAAATTTTTTTAAAAATAAAACATTCTACTCTTGAACTCAATAAAAACGTTAAAAAGGAACAAAAGGTATCTGCCACATCAGAAAAAAATACACAACCAAAAGGCAATCCCTTCCAACTTAATAAAAATTTTAATAATACAACATTCGCTCGCCTTCAACTGAATAAAAATGTAAAAAACCAAAAACTCATCCGCCAATTCAGAAAAAATTGAGAACCAAATTTTCAACTCTTCAAACTGAATAAAAATGTTAAAAATAAAAAATTATTCTTCAAATTTATAAAATATTGAAAACCGAAATTTCCTCCTTGCCAACTTGATAAAAATCTTAAAAATATAAAACTTTCCTCTGACAATTCCAAAAATTCAAATTTTCTGGTTTTAAACTAAAAAAATGTTAACAATACAAAATGCGTCCGTCTCCGACTGAATAACAATGCAAAGAACAAAAAAATTCCTCTTAAAATTCGGAAATAAATATAAAAATTTCTTCTTTTTCTTTTAAAATTAAAATTGTGAAATTCTAACGTTTCTGATACATAAGTCCTTCTAATTTGAATTATTTTTGTTTCCAAAAAGTCAGTTTCAACTTGTTTAGTTTTGAATATTTAATTTATATTGATAATTTTAAATGAACAGTTAAATATTACTCAATATTAAAATTTTTTAAAAAGGAATGGATTAAAAATGTACTATTTATTAAATTATTTTGAATTTTAAAATAGTTTATAAAATTGTAATCGGTCGTTTGAATTTGTGTAACTACTAAGGCTTGCGAATTGGAAAAGTTCAATTTTCATCGTTAAAATCTGTAATTTTTAACATATTCAGAATCGTATTATAAAATAATTTATTGTTCAATTTTTAACAATCGAACTACAGTTCAGTTTTAAAAACAATTATTCAATTAATATTGAAAGTTGATTATCTTAAAAAGTTTTTGAACCAAAATTTTCAAAAATGCTTTTAACTTTCGATTGTTTAAGTCTTCAAAACTGCATGTTAAAATACTTTAAATTGAACATGTACACTTCAAAATGAATACCTAAAATGAAAAATTATAATTTAAAAGATTTTTCATCTAAAAATTTGTTCAATTCCAGGTCAAAAATAAAATTCGCAGTCGTTTCCGGACAATTTCCCAGTTAATATTAGGAAAGTTGATGAAATTCGAAATATGTTACCACCTTTAATTTTTCCTGCTTCTTCAACCGAAAACTTGACACGGGAAGAACAATCGAACATTAAGAATGAAGAAATCAAGAGAAAGGGTATATTGCCATTTTCCTACTTTCTTTAATTAGCATAAGGTGTTCTTTTATGTAACGCTCATCCACTTTTCCAAGGAAGTGCGACCGTGAAGACCTGAATAAGGAACGTCTACGTATAACGGATTTTATTGCTAATACCTTCAGCAGACGAATAAAATATCTCATTTCCTGGGGCTGGTTTGTTAATTAACTATCCGTCGTTTACATCAAATCATGTTTTTTCTTCAAGTTGAGTGAAATCAAAGTGAATGAGGAAGTGTCTGGGATAGTTGATTTCTTGCACTCTTACTGATTTGTATTCCTTATATTATCAGGGAGCAGCTTTGCTGTCCATGGGGAATGCAAACACTTTCCATCGAAAGTTAAGTCTTGTATACTTTCTGCGGAATGTATTGGTGGATCAAACTGATAATTAAACGGGTATTGGAGAAAGAGTTGAATTTCGTATTGCAAGATGTAGTGAAATCTTGAGCCTGACTTTATCAGATGAATATTTAATGTTTACTAGCCAAAAAACTATGCTGTGCGCGCGATTATTAAATATTAACATATTTTAAGTATCAAGTTGTATATCACTGAAAAACGGTAAATTAGTCAAAAATACGTATTTTTAATCAACTAAGCACTTTACTTAGTAGAATATATTAATTGATATTTCCACACAAAAAAAATGAATTTCTACCAAAAGAGATTCTTTTTTGACAAAAGAGTTGAATTTTCAACCAAGAAAGATTCTTCTGTCAAGAGAGAAAAAAATTTCTACTAAATTAAACTTACAAGCAAAAGAGACGAATTTTTAACAAAATAGTTGAATTTTCAACAAAAGGGTAATTTTGAAATAAGAAAGATGAATTTTCAACAAAAAAGGATGACTTTTCTACCATAAATGATGAATTTTCGAACCAGAAGGAAGAATATTCAACTAAACAGTTAAATTTTCGAACAAGATTTAAAAAAAATTGAATTTTCAACGACATAGTTGAATTTTCAGCACTGAAAAAGATTGATTTTCAACTGAAAATGAAACAGATAAATTATAAGTTAAAAAATTAATTTTAAACAAAAACAAATTTTAAACAAAAACAAATTTTAAACAAAAACAAATTTTAAACAAAACAAGTAAATTTTCAACAACAACAACAACATTTTCTACTGAAAAAGATTAATTTTGCAGGAACAATGTAATAGTTGATATGTCAACAAATCAAGATTTTAATATTAAATCAAAAAGAAAGAAAGATACATTTTCAACCAATAAAGATTAACTCCTTAAATTTAATTTATTTTTTAATTAAATATTTCAATTTATTATTATTTATTATTATATTTATTTGTATTTATAATATATTTATATTATTATTCTATTTTTTATTTATTATATTTATTTTTTATTATCATATTTATATATATTATATTTATTGTTATTATTATATAAATTTCATTTATTTTTTTAATGGCTTCTTTACTATAAAGGATGAATTTTTAATCCAAACGGACGAATTTTCAAGAAAACACTTACAATTTCGACAGAAAAAAATGACTTTATAACAAAATAGTTAAAATTTTAACAAAATAGATAAATTTACAACAAAATAATTTGATTTTCCACAAAGTAGTTGAACTTTTAAACAAATGACTGAATTTCTAACATGCCAAAATAAATTTTCAACTAGGAAGATCAATTTTCTAACGAAAGGAAGAATTAAAAAAAAAGGAGTTAAGTTTTCAATCTAAAAAGTGAAAATGAAAAAAAAACAGTTGATTTTATGCCATAAAAGATAAATTCGTGAGAAAAAGTTAATTTTCATACAGTTAATATAAATTTTCAACCAAATACATAGTTGAAGATTATACTAAAAAGGATAAGTTTTCAATCAAAAATAAATTAGAATAATTTTCAGTTAAAAAAATTAGTTTTCAAAAAAAAGAAAAAATAATTTTTAACAAAATAGTTGAATTATCAACCAAACAATTTTATTTTCATTCAGAAAATGTCAATTTTTTATTCCAATATCAATTTTTAACAAAAAATGTACAGTTGAATTTTCAGTAAAAAAATTAATTCTCAATCAATAAAATCAAATTTTCAACAAAATGGTTCAATTTTCAACCAAAGAGATGAATTTTCAACTAAAATGATAAATCATTTCAGAAAATAATTTTGAACACAAGAGTTCAACGTCTAAGTAGTTGAATTTTCAACTAAAGAGATGAAATCTTCAACCTAAAAAATTAATTTTTAACAAAGAAGTTCAATTTTCGACTAAGTCGTTGAATTATTTTCCAAAAAAGATGACTTTTTTACAAAATAATTGCATTTCAACAAAATAATTAAATTTTCAACTAACTAGTAGAATTTGGAATTAGCCGAGATGAATTCCGAACCAAACATGTAATAGTAGACTTTTAAACCGAGAAAATGTAATTATTGAATTTTAAACACTTTTACTTTGATATTATACAAGTTCAATTCCTTTTCATTCAATTCGAAATTTTGTCCTTTTGTCAAAATTTTACCTGATCTAAAATTCGTTCATTTGGAACATTTTTTAATTCAAAAACGTTCCATATATTTTCTTGTAGTTTCTACACTTTCATTTCGAAAATATTAATTATTGTTTCAAACAATTTTGAAGCTTAATATTTGAACATTTGTTTAATAATAGATTTTTGAATTGATTATATTTTCGAAGTTAGTAAGCAAAAATCCAGAGACGTGAATGGGCGCTTCGCGCACGCGCATTTACTGCCAGTAACGAAACTAATTTTATAATTTTAATAATAAAGTATCAAGAATGTAAGTGCGTCGTAAAAGTACTTTCTTTAGTATTCATTTCATCTGATTACAATACAGGGAAACCTAGTTGACTTACTCTTTCTTGAGGATGAAAAAGAAGAACCTACTTGTTTTTTACTCACGTCAATTTTAATTATACCATTGTGCATTCAGGGTCATTTATAACTTTCTCATTTAAGATTAGAGAATAAAAGGCATTAGCGGATTATTCTGGTCTTCTGATGATTCCTTTCTCTCCTACTTATGTGGGAAAATTGAATCTGAATAGACTGAACTTAAATGGATTATAATGCAGCAATGTCGTGAATGAACTTTTTCTTGTTTGGAGGAAATAAATGGAAATCCTATCAAATTCAATCAAACTCATTCCACAAATCAAAATCCATCAGCACATTTGATAGACCTTTCTGTCAAATTCAATCCGTCTCGAAATTCTATTAAGAAATCTTATACTTTGCTATCAAACACTATCAAAGGTTTGTATCAAATCCTATATACGTTCCAGAATCTGGGAAGATTTTATCCAATTTTGTTAATCAAATCTTATCCACACAAGACTTGTATCAAATCCTATCAAATTGTTTCAGCAGGGATTACTCTCTTTCAAATTAATAACAAGTCGTCCAGATTCTTTGCTGATGATAAATCCCAAATTCAAGTTAAGGAAAAATAGAGAAAGTTCTACCCTACAATGGTCTGACTTTGTATTTCTGGTTTCTTTTGTTCCAATCTCTTCCAT
>CAKNXH010000626.1:0-33855 GCA_932178445.1 Andricus quercusramuli | reverse complement strand
TGGTCTGACTTTGTATTTCTGGTTTCTTTTGTTCCAATCTCTTCCATTTCTAGTCTAGATACAATTATCCAAAAATTGAGACGGAATGTCCTATCATATTCTAAATCAATCAGCACATTTAATAGACCTTTCTGTCGAATTCAACCAGTCTAGAAATTCTGTATTCTTCTATCAACATATTTTCATTAAAATTCGATCAAGTCTTATCGGTACAAGACCTGCATCAAATCCTATTTTCGGAATATTGGAAGTTTCTATCAAATTTTATTTGTTCGAAAATCTTATACTTTCCTATCAAACACTATCAAATCTTAACCACACCGAAGTTTTGTTTCAAATCCTACATTCCATAATCTGGGAAGTTTTTATCTCTCTTTTCATCGAACTTTATCAATCAAATCTTAGCCACACAAGACTTGAATCAAATCCTATCAAACTATTTCAGCAGGGATTACTCTCTTTAAGATTAACAGCGAAACGTTTAGATTCTTTGCTAATGGTAAAACCCACATCCAAGTTTAGGAAAAAAAGTAGAGAAAGTTCTACCCCACAATGGTCTGGATTTGTATTTCTGATTTGTTTTGTTCCAATCTCTTCAATTTCTAGTCAAGGTACAATAATCCAGAAATAGAGACGGAATGTCCTATTATATTCGAAATAATTAGCTCATTTCCATTTATTTCGAACCTTAGGATTTTGAAAGATCTTGGGTGTATCTTGGCCAAGGGTTGATAAAACATGAAAATAAATAATTTATAGATATGTAGGTATACTTACTTTTTTATTAACCGATTTTAATTAATATTTAATCAAATCTTATCCACACAAGACTTATCGCAAGTACTATGAAACTGTTTCAGCAGGGATTAGCTCATGGTGAAACCCAAATCCAAGTTTGGAAAAAAAAGTAGAGAAAGTTCTACCCCATAATGGTCTGAAATTGCATTTATGATTTCTTTTGTTCCAATCTCTTTTATTTCTAGTCAAGGTACAATAATCCAGAAATTGAGACGGAATGTCCTATTACATATATTCGAAATAATCAGCTCATATCCATTTGTTTCGAACCTTAGGATTTTGAAAGATCTTGGGTGTGTTTTAGCCAAGGATTGACAAAACATGAAAATTAATGATTCAGGTAGGTCTACTTACTTTTCGGTGCTCTGTCTGAAATTGAGCATTGCATACTGCAACAACGAATGTTTTCCATCGTTGACGACAGGTCCACTCTCGTATATGCTCTCTTCCTGTGCTCTTCCAGTCTCTTCCTGATGCCGCCATTCCTGATTCTGAACGTTTTTGTTGATCTGGTTCTTCTGATGATGCACGTTGTTGATCTGGTTTGCAGCTGATACATGGTTCGAGACCCGCGTTGCCGAAGAGTGGCCTTCATGATCATTTACGTGATTGAAATTGGATTGGTTGTGTGACTGGTTGTGGACCGTGTGGGAAGGTGCGTGATTGGCCTGTGATTGAATCGACTTGGTGATCTGCGAGACGTGGTTCTCGTGATGAATCGACTTGTGCGACGGTTTATGGTCGACCTGAAATCAAAACGAAGGGCAAACTTTATTAAAGGATACTATATTGCAGTTTGCTACCTCTCAAAACAGGGAAAAGAGGATGATTTTTCACGAAAATAGGAGACAATAATAGGGGAGTGAATTCTTTTGAATACAATTAATGTATATGTAGATACCATATTGAATTCAATATGAAACGCTTCAGATTTCAAGTCGAATTGTACTTCATTTTCGAGAAAATAGTTGAATTTCCAATCAAAAAAGATTTATTTTCTTTCAAAAGAAATAACTTTTTAACGAAAGAGTTGAATTTCCAAACTTAATTAAATTTGAAAAGATGGATTTTTAACAGAAAAGTTCAACTTTGAACTAAATAATTGAATTTTTAATCTACGAAGAGGAATTTTCAACAAAACGGCCGAATTTTCAAACATGAAAGATTAAACTTCAACCAAAAGCAGTTGCATTTTAAACAAAATAGTTGAATTTTTAAGCCAAAAGGAAGACATTTTCAGAAAAGACGAATTCTCAACAAAAAATCTGAATTTTTGACCAAAATTAAAAACTTTTTAATAAAACGGTTGAATTTTTAGAGAAGTAATTCGATTTTCAACGACATAGTTGAATTTTTTAACCAAAAAATCGTATTTTTTAGCAAAAAAATTGAACGTCAACTAGATAAAGTTGCATTTTCAAGAAAATAAATAAATTTTCAAGTCAAAAAAAGAACAATTTGTTAGAAGGCATTTGAATTTGTATGGCAAATCACGAATTTTCTATGAAAAAATATGAATTTTCAAGATAAGAGTAAATTTTAAATAAAAAACATGACATTTTAAAGAAATAGTTAGATTTTTAAATAAAAAATATAAATTTGCAACAAAAAAATGAATTGTCAACTAAATAGATAAATTTTTAAGCCGAAAATGCGAATTTACTACAAAACAGTTGAATTTCCATCCCTAACATATGAATTATAAAAAAAAAACAATAAAGAATCACTATTGAACCAAGTTAAATTTAGTTAAATTTTCAGTTAAATTTTCAGTTACAAAAATTGAGTTTCAAACAAAATTTAAACAAAATAGTTGAATTTTCAACAAAAAAACGTTGGATTCAACCAAAAATGGAATATTAAATTTTCATTTAAAAAAATTAATCTTCAATAAAAAAAAAGAAACAAATTTGCAACAAAATAGTTCAATCTTCAACCAATATAATAAATTATTAATGAAGTAGTGCAACTTTCAACCAAGTTGTTGAATTTTTAACCAAAAAAATATGACTTTAACAAAATAGTTGGATCTCCTTACTGAGTTCTATTAATTCAGGTCGCATTTAAGATAGTTGGCGTGTCAAAAATAAGGTCTCTAGGAAAAAAAGTTTCCTATGATTTTAAGAATTTTAACATTATCAGTCATATCATATGATAGAAAAAACATTTTTTATTATGAAAACAATTTAAATCTTAAGAAAAATAATTATTTTAACAATATTTTTTATAAATAAATTTTTTCTTACTGTCGCGTTTTAACCATTTGAAAATGGTTAAATTAAAAAAACATGGCTTATTATTTCGAAAAAAAATCCCTGCAGCTCTAATGTTTCCAGTTTTGAAAAGAAGTGAATAATCTTCAAATATAGTTATTTATTTAAAAAATTGTTTAAGCAATTTCAGCCATAAAAATATTTACTTTCAAAGCTGCAAAGCAAACAAGCCATCATTTATTTAAATTCACCTGTTTTTGAAAAACTGATAAGAAGGCATAAGCAAAAATACAATTGCAAGAAACATTGTTAAAGTAAATTTTTTTTGTGATTTTCAACATATTTTCATTGAAAACAATATTTTTTAATTGAAATGACGTAATCGTAGTAATATTATTTTTATTCTTAAAATCATAGAAAAACTATTTTATTCATAGATCTGATTTTTGGCAAGACAACTAACTACGTTAAGGAAAAATCGGTATAACGAGAAATTTTTTTGAAAAGAGGGAGGAAAGAGGAATTCTTTAACAGAAGGGAAAGATTGTGAAGCTTGAAATTGATCAGACTGAATATTGATATCGCCAGCGCCATCGCCAATCATTTTTACCCCTTTCAGCTTGAATAGAATTTTATTTCAAAGGCTCTTTCTTATCCTCTAAATCAGTCAATCCTGGAAGTAACCGTGCGAGAAAATCGTTATCGATCTTATGAATCCTTTTTCATTGGACATGAACGTCCTACCCTGGATCCCGATCGATCTCTCACGCGAAGAACTCGTTCCTCCACGCGATCGAATACCGGTACTCGTCCCGCAAATATTCCCGACTCGCTCCTTTGCGAGGAATGCGTCGTTCCTGCAACCGGTACAATCTCGATTCCGCGTTTCTCAGCCCCCAGGGTATTTAGTAATCAAGTCGAATTACCTTATTAGCTGATCAGATTCTAGCGTGATCGCCTTATTCAACCCTCGTTTAGTTCCTTAATTTTTATAAACGACCGTCCAGTTGGAACAGCTCATTTTAAGGGTTCTCACAAAGTGGAAACGTTCTCCAGTACAGGCTTCACAAACCGAAAATGCTAGCTCATAAACCAGGGGAAATAGGAAAATAGGGGGATAAATTCTTTTTAATACAAGTAATTTAGGTACCATATTCCTAAGTTTTCAAGTCGAAATATATTGCATTTTCACCAAAATAGTTGAGTTTTCAGCGAAGAAAAATTATTTTTCAATCAAACAGTTGCATTTACAACCAAATAGTTGAACATTAATGCAAGAAGACAAATTTTTATGGAATAAGTTAATTTTTAACCAGATAATTTAATTTCCTTCCTTCAAAGATAAGTATTTAAACCAAAAAGACGAATTTTCAACTAAAGAGTTGAATTTTCAACACCAAAATATCAGTTTTCAGCACAAACGTCATTTTTAACAAAACAGTTTGAATTTTCAATCAAATAGTTGAATTTTCTAACAAATTGTTTAGCAAATTTTCACCTAAACAAACAAAATTTCTACAAAACAGTTGAGTTTTCAAGAAAAACGTTAATTTTTAACCAAATAGTTGAATATTCACTAAAATAGTTGAATTTTCAACCAAATAGTTGGATATTCACTAAAATGGTTGAATTTTCAACCATAAAGATGAATTTTCAACCATAAAGATCAATTTTCATTCAAATAGTTAAACTTTCAACTATAACAAAAATTAAACAGTGTTAAAGTAGTTATAGTAGTTAGATTAGTTATAGTAGATCAACTTTCAACCAGGTAGTTGAATTTTCAACCAGTAAAAATACATTTTCAATGAAAAATGTAGTAGTTTATATTTGAACTGAAAAATATATCAATTTTAAATCAAAAACACTTGAATTCAATGAAAAAGTTGAACTGATATAAAATGAATAAATTTTTTATGCAAAAAAATGAAACTTCAACAACACCAAAATATATTTTTTCTACAATGTACTTCAAATTTCAACCAGATAGTTGAATTTGTAACCAAAAAATAAATAAAAACCAGGGGAAATAGCAAAATAGGGGGATAAATTCTATTTAATAAAATGAATGTAGGTACTTTATTCCTAAGTTTTTAAGTCGAAATATATTGCATCTTCAGCAAAATAGTTGAATTTTCAGCAAAGAAAAATTATTTTTAATCAAACAGTTGCATTTAAAACCAAATAGTGGAACTTTAATGCGAAAAGACAAGTTTTTATAGAAAACGTTTAATTTTTAACGAAATGTTTTAATTTCCATCCTACAAAGATAAGTGTTTAAACCAAAAAGACGAATTTTCAACAAAAGAGATGAATTTTCAAAACCAAGTTATGAGTTTTCACCACAAAAGTCAATTTTCAACAAAACAGATGAAGCTTCTATACAATTTTTAAAATTTTTAATTGAAAAAGGAGGAATTTTTAACAAAAAAAAAAGAACTGAATTTTCAACACGAAAATATGAACATTCAATTAAAAGTTCATTTTTTCACAAAACAGATGAATATGAATATTCATAAGATGAATATTCACTAAAATTGTTGAATTTTCAAATAAAAAGATAAATTTTCATTCGAATAGTTGAACTTTCAACTATAAAAAAATTGGAAACAGTGTTAGAGTAGTTATAGTAGTTGAATTTTTATTTAAAAAAAAAATATTTTCAAGAAAAACAATCAATTTTTAACACAGTGGATCAACTTTCAACCAAGTAGTTGAATTTTCAACCAGTAAAGATAAATTCTCAACGAAAAATGCAGTAGTTTATATTTGAATAAGAAAATATTTCAATTTTAATTTAAAAACACCTGAATTCAACCAAAGAAGACAAATATTTAAAAAAAATTTAGAATCTCAACCAAAAAAGATTAATTTTCAACCAAACAATTATATTTTTAACCAAACGGTCCAAATTCTATAAAATAGTTGAATTTAAAGTCCGAAAATATTGATTTTCAATGGGAAAGTTAAATTGCAATAAATTGAATAAACTTTTTATGAAAAACATGAATCTTCAACAACAACAAAATAAATTTTTTACCATGTACTTCAAAGTTCGACCAGTAGTTGAATTTTTAACCACAATAGATGATTTTTCACCAAAATGGTTGAATTATTAACAAAATAATTAAATTTGTTAAATAATTAAATAAATTATAACCAAGAAAGACAAATATTCACCGAAATTGTCGAATTTTCAACGAACTTGTTGAATTTTCAACAAAAAATTCAAGTTTCAACCGAATAATAAAGGTAACCATAAATATGAATTCTCAGTCAAATATATAATAGTAGATTTCTATTAATTTTACTAAAAATTATTCGACTAATTCAGTTCGCATTTAAGCGAAAAACCGAGAAAAATGGCAAATTTCTTAAAACGGAGGAAAAAGAGGAATTCTTCAAAAAAGGAGGGAATGGGGGATAGAGTTATTAGGAGCTTCTGGGATTTGTATATTTCGAGTTTAAAATACTGCTTTCTTGAAGCATAACTAATAAACGTAGACAGACCTTCATCAATTTTCTTTGGCCAATCAAGTTTGCACAATTTTAATACGCAGGATAATTCCTGCGCTGATCAACCTTCGCACAATGTCGCAAGTCAGATTGGATACACGAATAACATTTTGTAGCTAATCAGCTGGAAAATTCACGTGATGCAAATTCAGTAAATAGGTGGTTAGACACGAGAACAATAATTTAGATGTAGTGAGGCAAACGCTGACAAGTCTTTTAATTTGCCACGTTTATTGTCGCAACAAATTTGCATGTGTTCATCAGCACGTTGAAATCTTAAGGTCTTGGCTCACACATTCCCTTCAAGCAAATTATACTGCACCTATTCAATCTTTCGTATCCATTGAAATTCCCATAAAGAATATTGGGTAATGTTGGAAAGCAGGATCAAAGTGAAATAGCTTCTAAAATGATAAATTAAAATACAGCTGAGGAAAATTGCCTTCGTTATTTCTAAGTTCTTTTGGGATTAAAAGCGGATTCCATTTATTATTAAAAACTTTTTATAACATATGAGTGTCTCATGATTATTGAACGAAAGTGCACTCTAACGGTAATGCCTTTACCACAGAAAAAACTGAGGGTACGAAATGTTGAAGATAAGCGGTCAAGTAGGGTAAACGCGAGATGGATACACCTTATAGAGTTCTTAAATGACCAAAAAAGTATATGATCATCATTTAAGCTCCAACAGAGC
Source organism: Andricus quercusramuli (assembly GCA_932178445.1). Lineage (NCBI taxonomy): Eukaryota > Metazoa > Arthropoda > Insecta > Hymenoptera > Cynipidae > Andricus > Andricus quercusramuli. The sequence continues at coordinate 26,631 of CAKNXH010000626.1, read as the reverse complement.
ATTCATAGAGCATTTAAAAGAACTTAAAGCTATTATTGTTTAAATAAATATATATCATAATTAAAACATACATTTTTATAAAAAAATTCTAGAGCGAAATAGACGTATAATTTTTTTTAAATTACAGAGTTGCTACAGGTCAGGTCATTTCAGAAAGTCAGGGAAAACCTGACAGAGTTAGGGAATTTTCGATAAACTAAAATTGAAGTTAATTTTATTATTATGGTTAAAAATCGCAACTATTTTTTTTGAAAATTAATCTGTTTTGGTTGAAGATTCAAATTATTTGGCTCAAAATTTATCTTTTTTCTTTAATTCAACTATTTTTGATATAAAATTAAAATCCTTTTTGGTTGAAATATCAGATATCATGTTTTTCGTTAAAAATTCAACTACTCAGTTGGAAGTCGAACTATTTAGTTAAAAATTTACTTATTTGGTTGATGATTCATCATTTTAGTTGAAAATCCGTCTTTTTCGATACGAAATGAATCTTCATTGTTAAAATTAGATGTTTCTGATCGATAATAATTTAACTATTTGGCTGAAAATTAAACAACTATGTTAAAATGTATCCTGTTTGGTTGAAAAGTAAACTATTTTGTTGGAAATTTGTTTTCTTGGTTGGAAATTCCTTTGAAAATTCAAGTATTTGTTTGAAAATTCGTGTGCTTTCTTGTAAATTCATCTATTTTGATAGAAAATTCATCTTATCAGTTGAAAATGTATTTTTTTTGTTGAAAATTATTTTTTTTATTCTATTGTATTTTGTTGAAAATTTGAATTTTGTGAGAGAATATTTAATCTTCTTGGTGAATAATTCATCTTTTTGTTTGAAAATTAGTTTTTTCTTATTTAGAATTTTTTTTTTAATATGAATCTTCCAATTTTTGTGGAAAATTTACTTTTTTAATAGAAATTTATCGTTCTTAGTCGAAAATTATATTATTTCGTTGAAAATTTATTTTACTTTTATTGAAAAAGGATTTTCGTACTTAAAATTTAACTTCATCTTTTTGGTTGAAAATTTTTTTCTTTGTTTAAAAATGTATTTCTTTGGTTGAAAATGTAACCATTTTGTTGAAAATTTGTTTCTTTTTTGCTTGAAAATTTATTTTGCTAACTGAAAATTTAATTATTTTATTTTTGGTAGAAAATTTATCTTTCCAGTTGAGAATTCCTGAATTTGTTTAAAAATTAAATTTTTGTTAGTTGAAGATTCATCATTTTAGTTAAAAATTCACTTTAACTACTCCATTTTTTGTGGGAAATTTACCTTTTTGATAGAAATGTAATTTTTTCGTTAAAAAATTATGTGTTTTGTAGAAATTTAACTATACTATTTTTTGTTAGGAATTCATTTCTTTGATTAAAAAAAAACTATTTAGTTGAGAATTCATTTTGTTGTTGATAAAAAATTCATATTTTGAGTTGAAAATTCCACTATTCTGTCAAAAATTCATATTTTTGGTTTAAAATTCATCATTATGATTAAAAATTAATTTCATTGGTTGAAAATTCGTTTCTTTTTAGTTTTAAATTAATTTTTAATTCGAGGATGTTCTTGTTCCATTTTTGCTTGAAAAGTTACATTTTTAGAAGAAAATTAATTCATTGTGCTGAAAATTCATTTTATTGTTTAAAGTTTATTTTTCTAACTGCAAATTCAACTATTATATTCTTAGTTTGTAAATTTATCTTTTTTAGTTGAAAATTTATATATTTTATTGAAACTGTATCTTTTTTGGTAGAAAATTCATCTTTTTGGAATTCTTCTGTTTTTTGTTTTAAAAAAATCATTTTTTTTTTGCATGAAAAAAACAACTAGTTGGTTAAAAATTCATATTTTTGATTGAATATTTATCATTTTAGTTAAAAATTAATTTCTTTGGTTGAAAATGTATTTTTTTTTTACTTGAAAACATAACAAAAAAGTGCTTAACATATATTAAGAAACAAATTTTTTTTGCATTGACATTATTAATCTCTAAGTGTACGATTAGTTTTATACCTCGAAGAATTTGGAAATTGGGATATTGTAGCAACCCTGAATAAAACACTGTTTAACGCAAATAATATGTTTTACATTATTTTGACTTATTTTATCATTTAAATTTAGCGCTCTTTCCCATGTGAAGCTATCATTTTCCCGCTAAATTCAAATTATGTAATTATAATTAATAAAGATAGAAAATACGATTTTTCAAATCTTAATTCAAAATGCTCATAAATGCTTATTAAATTCTCAAAGCACATAAAGGTCGAGCATATTCTCGAGCATATTCCCATGCTCGTGAGAATTTCTCCGGTCATTTAAACTCTTTAGGACACTAGGTACACCGAACTAAGGTAAACTTTCCGTAGTGAATCGCAGATATCTCCGGCGGACTCCGCTAGAGGCAGCACGTTACAAGCCTGTAAACACGGAAAGTTTACCTCAGTTTACCCTCAGTTTACCCACAGTTTACCCTCAGTTTATCCTCAGTTTTTTCTGTGTCATTAGCAAGTTTTCTAATCATTTTTTTGTTTAAAAAATACTTGTCAGATTGTGATCCAATATTCTATAATTTCTAATCACTATTTGTTTCTAATGCCTTTTTATCAGTAGGTTGACAACGCGTGGTTCTGTGTGTAATTGGTGAGGAATATCAATTGAAAGCTCACAGGCGGCTCGTGAGACCACACGTACACGGTAGCGTCGTAACTTTATACTTCTGTTCCAATTGGTTTCAAGGTATTTAAAACGCAAGAAGTCACAAACAAATAAACTTGAGCTTGATGCGGGTACCCTAGAGTATGGAATACGGCCGTCTCAAAAAATGTTTACGTCCCGATTATCCCTCATTTGAGCAAAAAGTGATAAATCAGTATGGACGTATGGACATGCGGTCTCCCAGACCGCACCTTGATTCTGACGTGTGGGCCCATCTCCATACTAATATAAGTTAGATAAAAAAAACTTCTTTACTTATGTAATTAGATATATATAAATATATACTGCGGTCTGTGAGGCCTCAGGTCGATATGTTAGTTTAAAAATAAAATCACGTCAATACTGAAACGTTAATTTGATATAACATTTTTAGCTACGGGTCCTGGTCAGTTTCCTGAAAGCCTCATGACCAATTCTAAAGTAAAGCAATAAACCAATACTCACTGCATAATGCAATTCAACAAGTAGAGATAATCATCTTGTTAAAAAAATGTGCAGAGAATGATTTAGGAATGAGGATCAGTGTGACATGACAAGTCAAAATTTTGATAAAAATTCTCGATTTTGGGTGTTTTTTAAATTAAAGGCGGAAAAAGGGGATTAGGTATAAAAGAAGATGGGCTGTGACACCTGTAATTAATTTAATTTGATTTTGTTATATTTTGAGTTACGGATCATGGACAGTTTACTGGAAGACCTTTGACCAGTTCCTAGGCAAATCAATGAACCGACTCTCATTGCAGAGTGCAATTCAACACGTAGAGATAATCATCTTGTTGAAAAAAATTGTAGAGAATGATTTAGGAATTAGGATCAGTGTAGCATGACGGGAATCAGAGAAGCGAGAACAAGTGATGCAACTGGGAAATACGATTCCTGCTTTTTTAACTTTGCTTGAGAAGTTATTTATATCAAGTCAGGATTATTTCTTCCTGGACAAGCGAAATGATCTCAAGGCGCTGCACTTTGAGAGATGAAACAGGCGTAATCCGAACGTTTTTAGTGTTCTCTTTAATCACTGGGTAACTGTACCAACACTTTATGGCGAATCTGGATGCATTAACGATTATCTAGGTCAGGGTCGACGTCTCTGTAAACTAGGCGATAAAAATAGAAAATCAGCTAAGCATCTCTGCATAGCCAAGTATATTTTTTTTCTCAAAAAAGACTTTTGCAAAACCTCTTTCTTTTTTAAATTCGGTTCCTATTTGTGGGACCCTTAAAATTAGCCCTGACAGGATTGCCTTTTAATAGAGGAAAGAAAGTCCTGGTTTTTGTCCCGTTCGCAACAATTTTTTACGGTCACTGAAATTATTAAATTCGAAATCTTAGAATTAAAAATATTTTCGGTGATTGTTTACTTTGATGACTTTTTCGAATTTCGTACTAAATGGTTTAAGACCTTTTGCAAAACCATTTTTCTAGTAAAAAAGTAAAATATCAATCGGGGTAAGACAAAAAACATTTGCAATAATGAATTTCACTAATTGTTATTAATATTAATATTCAACATTAGGACTATGATATGTTAAATAAACTTAGTTTCATCAATAAATTATAAAGGTTCAAACATATTTTAAGATTTAAATTTGTAATTTTTTGAGTTTGAAAAGGGAAGGAGAAAGTTCTGTCACATCCTACCCCTTTTCCAGATCAAAAATGACCAATAATTGCTATTTTTGGTTGACTATTTTTTCGAGTCGACCATGAAAAAGTCATTTTTGAATACTTTTGTGGATATATTCGTAATGAGAATCTCAAAATAAGATTAGAAATAGTTATGAAATTGATTTTTACCAATTTTTAATTTTTTGGATTTTTTCGGTTTTTTAGCGCGAAAATATGAAACTTTTTTATCGCCCTCGAATGATATTTTTTTTTTTGAACTAGAAAGAAGACTTTTCAAAAGGATTCACATCATTTATTCCAAAATTCGAAAGTCATCAACGTAAACAATTACAATATTTTCATTTGAAGTAATCAAAACTGAATTGCAAAAAGCAGCCAAAATGGAACTCTTCTAAATTTTCAACTTTCCAAATTAAAACTTGAAAAATGTTATATTCAAAAAATGTTAATTCAATTATTTAATAATAAATAAGTGACATAATAGAAACATTCTAAAAAAAATTGAAAACAAAAAGCTTCCACTCAATAAAAATGTTAAAAAGAAAAAATTGGCCGCTACCAATTCAGAAGAATAATTAATAACCAAAATGTCCTCCCTTACAACTTAATAAAAACATTCAAGACAAAATAAGAAGAAAAAAATTGCCTCTTCAAATTTAGAAAAAAAATTAAAAGATCTAAATTTCCTCCCGTCTAACTCATTAAAAATGTTAAAAATAAATAATGACCCTCATCCAATTTCGAAAAAAGATTGAATATATGAAAAGATCCCCTTTCAACTAAATACAAATTCTAAAAAATGGCCTCTTCCAATTCAGAAAAAAATTTAAACCAATATCCCGCCGCTTTAAAATCAGTAAAAAATTTGGTTAATTATCCTTCTTTCCAATTCATAAAATAATAAGAATAAATTTTTCCTCCTTTCCAACTCGACAAAAATCTTCAAAATATAAAATGTCCCTCTGCCAATTCAACAAAAATTAAAAAATTGAATTCCCTCACTTCAAACTCAATAAAAGTGTTGAAAATACCAAAATTTCTTCTCTTTTAACTTAAAACTTCAAAACTTCAACATGAAACATTTTTTATCCAAATTTTTCAAATTCAAACGCTGCAAGTTTTTTTATTGTGAAAGTCTTCAAATTCGCATTTTAAATCAAATTCTTTGAAGTGAAAATGCATACCTAAACATGAAGACCTAAAATAGAATAATTTTAAATTAAAAGATTTTAGAATTAGGCATTGTAAATTGAATGATTTCATAAATAAACAAGTTAACAATTAAACTTAACATCGAAAACAAGTTAAAATCGAACTTAATTTAAATTTCATTATATCATGTGATATTTGTGATATTTCAAGCGAGTGGGTAGATTTTCAGTCTAAAAATTTGTAAAATTCTCGGCCAAAAAATACATTCACTGCAATTTATCGGTCTCAAAAATTTCCGATTTTCCAGGTTTCCCGGTCTAGTTACCCCCTGCCTGATCTATTGAAATTGCCTACAGCTAAGTTTTATAAAAATAGCTATCTCTTTTCAAGATAGCGGAACAGTAAATTATTTATTTTCGTAGATTACCTAGCTCTTCTGGATGCATATTTCACACAATTAAATTAATTGCTGATATGGAGAAGATCGGAAGAAATACCAGTGAATCTTGAACGAGAAGCTCGCACTATAAATTGCTAATGGGTTTCCGGATTAGAGCAGAAGTGTTATAATGTTGTATGCAACGTTGGGAGTGGTTAAAAAAAAAGAGATCCGAGAACTTGCACCTGTGAGAGCACTCGTGTCCTGTATAACGGGAGCATTAATAAGGAGCAAAAGGAAATCTCATCGATCTCTCGAATCAGCAGTCGTCCAACATCAATGGTGGAACATTTACATACTTTCGTACTTCATAAATATGCTAAATAAAACTTAAAAAGTTATCAAAAATTTGAATGGAGAGAATTGAACACTATTTGTAAAGTACCTCACCCAGAAGGATTTACAACCTCCTTTTCAAATAGCTTAATCAATTCCTCAGACTAGAAAAAGCATAATTTAAATTTTTAGCCGAAACCTGCCTCATTAATGTATTTAAATATAAATGACTGATTAAGGGATGATTTCAAAGGTTAACATCGTTTCTAATTAGATTCATTAAAATGTTGTTCTGGTTTTCGATTTTCATCAATGAGACTTTTTGTTAAGAGTTTTTGCTAGATTTGTAAGTTTTAGAAAATCGTAATGATATCCTATTAAAAATAAAAAGGATCCTCAATGTGTCACCCAGATTTTTCTTCGCGAAACAGAAAAGAGAAATCGAAGGCCAGGTATATCGTTCAATTAAAGTATGTGAATCTGATACAAAAGTCTCGACCTGATAATTCTTGACCTTCTCCTCAAAGTTGTCCAAGGTCTCCTGAATGGTCATGAGTGATTTATCGCCGGATTTCTCATAATTCTGGGAGTCACTTCTTGTTCTCAAATCTTCGAATCGTTTGAGTATCTCCCTCACGCTTAGTTTACTTCCGTCGTGCTCTTCCGTAATGGTCTCCATTTTTCCCAACTTCCGGTCCGAGCTGGATCGGGAAGACATCTGATCGCTGTTGTAGAAATCTTGAATTAAACCTTCCAAACGAAGCTCTTCCATCGTTGGATGACGTGATCTATCTGGAGAACCCCCATTTATATCTAGGGTTGTTCAAATAAACTATTTTATAATTGTCATCAAATTAAGGGAACTCTGGCCAACTTGGAATTTGGTATATAAAATTGGCATCATCTACTGTAATTCTTCAATGCCTTCATTCACTATTTCCGGATAGAAAATTCTGAATTCAAAGTGAAAATCTAGATTTCTAAACTAATTACTCCTTTTGGAAAATGAAAACCTTTACGTAAAACCTTTGAAAACAATCATCTACCTGTTCTGAAAGTATTTCCTGAACACTCTAACAATGTCCCCAAGAAATTACAGCAACGCCTTCGTTGCACAAGTGACTCTTATAATAACTAGTTGATACACAATCCTTATGAACCAGTTATCTTGGTATTACACACATACCAAGATTTTATTATAACCTTTCTCTTTATATAAAGTAATTTCGTCAAATGGCATTCCTTTTAGAAAAAAAGCAAAAAACGAGATTTTATAGAAGATAGAGTACCAATAAATTTTTTTAATTCTAGCAAGGGTAACCGACACCTATCGGATTTTTTTTTAGATTCATACTCCTCCCAGTGGTAGGAAATTATCAAATTTGTAATATGCTAAATTAATGAGATTATTAATTATATTTTCGCTATTATTTTTTCACATGAAATAAAAAAATTTAAATAGTATAATGAGAATAAAATAAATATTCAAATATAAAGAAATAGTAAAATAAAATGCTATAAAAATAGACTACAAATAAAAGTAATTTTATTTTATTTAAATATCTATACTTTTACATTAGAGTAATGACTGATGTTTTTTAACAAAAAATTGCACAAGGAATTTTTGTCATATGAAAAAATGGTTAAAAATTAATATTTTAGCCTAATTAAAATAAAACTGATAGACAATTGCATATTACAAGTTTATTACAAATTCATTACTTATCACTAGGAGGAGTATGTATCCAAACAAAATTTCGAAGAGTGCGGGTATTTTTACAATTTACGAAAAAAATCCATGAAGTAATGTGTATTTTTATGTTGTCTATTAAAGAAAAATTGCTTCTTCAAACTTCTACGGTTTTTAAATAAAATTCAGGTATTCGCATTATCGGATTATGATGAATTTGACGGTCCTCGTTCGAAGTCCGTCAGAAAATTTAAAAAAAGTTGAAAATGAACAAAATGGCGACAATTTGTTTAAAAATACAAAAACTCAAAAACAAAAAAGATTTTTTGTTCATTTCGGCCATTTATAAGGAATACATCCTGTGAGTTTTATGTGGACTAAACGATTTTTCTGGCCATGAGAATTTTTTTTCATAAAATCAAATTTTTCCATTTTTTTTCGGGAACGCGGAAGGCACAAAAAAATGTTATAAAACAGTGTTGCACACCTAGAATAGAACATATAAAAAATATAGAATTTATAGAAAAAGTATTTCTTGCTCTTTTGTGATTTCTTGCATTATTTCCGAGAAAAATTCGATTTTATAAAAAAAAATGATTAAGTCCTCTAAAATGTTTATGTCAGCATAAAACTTTAAGGATGCCTTCCTTATGTAAGCAGAAACTCTAGAATAATTTTTTATTTTTTCTTCGAATTTTGAAAAAAAAAATATATATTTTTTTGGAAAACTCAAACTTTTTTATTTTTTCAATACTTTTTAAGAGTTTCTTTTAATGTGAGAAAGGCAGCCTTTTAGTTTTATGCGAGCTAAACCATTTTTAAGGTCAGAAAAATTTTTGTTCATCATAATATAATTTTCCATTTTTTCTCGTAAAAGATGCAAGATATTAAAAAATTATGTGATATTTTGAGATTTAAAACTCATCAGAATCGGAGAAGAAAATTGAAATATCTAAATTAGATTAAAAACTGTAGAAGTTTAAAGAAGCAGTTTGTATTTTTTTAATATACGTCAAAGTTCAAATACTCCTAACTTCGTGGACATTTTTTTTCTCAATTCGGAAAAACACGTGTCACCTAAAATTTGCTTTAAAAAACAACACACTTCATCCCTGAGAGATTCTGCGATTTGAAATTTATAACTTGCCTGACTTCAAATGGATTCAATCATGAATAAATTGAAGTTTAAAATAGATTTCATACAAAAAACCAAGTTGGCCGAATTACTTAGATATCAAATCAAACCTGTAATATTATTATTCCAGGATCTGCTACTCTGTTGCGAGACAGCAGAATTTTTGGTGTTTCTAAGCTGACATCCCTGCTCAATTCTGAGTTGTTCAATTGTAGGCTGAGTTGTATTTCGACTTTCCGACTCCTTAAGATTGCCAGAAAGAGCCCTTTGCTCTAATTTCGAAATATCAATCCTCGGAATATTTTCATACTCATACCTCTGAGCCAAATAATCCTTTTTCACCTCCTTCGATTTGGAAGCATCATTGCTTCCAAAAATCCTCCCGATCGGATTCTCAGTCTTGGAATTTTTCTTGATATTTTTATTTACATCCAGCTTATTGATCTCTGGGGAAGCTTTCTCTTCCTGCTTGCTTTTTCGTTTCCACTCGTCCTTTGCAAAGAATTTAATAAACCCATTACTGTGTATTCCCTGTTCATATAAAACTTTGTTCTTATACTTCTTCAATCTCGATCCTTTCTCGAAATTTGAAACTTTTTCCAGAAAGGCTCCTGAGTCATCAGTGTGACCATATTCATCACTGCTTGATTCAGATTCAGAAGATTTCACGAGAAGACTGTCGGGCGAATTCGTTTTCCTTTCCTCATCCGAAATACTCTTGGGGTCATATTTCGAAAAGTGGTTTCGTCTTTGCTGCCCCAATTTTTCTTCGTCGTAATATCTTCTGCATTCGCTTGGAGGTCGATAAAATTGATCTGGGGTTGATTTTCTGTGGCCATTTTTTTCCAAATTGTCCTCATTCCTTCGAATGTCATTAAGTTCAAGTCTTCGAAGAAATTCTGATCTTTTGACAATTCTTTGGACGTTCGTGGGCCTTGTTTCCACTTTTCGAAATTCGTTTTCCGAAGACTCGGAGAAATCCGTAAACTGGCTGAGAATCTCGGGCCGATGCTTTTGTCTTCTTCTTAAAGTGGTTGGCAATTCTGCCCAATTATGGGCGAGCCTCCGGGAAAAATTCCCTTCAGTGTCCGACACCTCGCGTTCCATCATCATCATCTTGATTTTTTTGTTAGAAAAAATCACTTCACTTTAAACACTCCTGGACAGGCACCATATTTATCCACTCTAGAATTGTATTATTATGGTTAGAATAAGAATTCTGTACTCACACATGTCAAGCTCGATTTTATACTTGATTAAAAATAAACCTTAAAGAAAGAAAATATGGAGAATTCAAGGGAAAAGGAGAAATTAGAAATCGTACTTTCAGAACATCCACCGGAAGAGAATGGTGGATAGATATTAATTTGTCGCGAATGACTGTGTACTCTCTCATGTAAGTAAAACATGAGGAAATCTACGTGATTCTAAAAGAAATGGCAAACACCTCACGAATTAAGTGACGTTGCATTTATAGAAGTCGATTTTGTCCCAGAATCACATCAGAAAGAAAAAATGAAACCAGGATTGAAAACCTCAATTGGCACCGTTAATAAATTTTCAACATCCTTCGAAAATCGCTGGATGGACAGTTCATACGAAATCTAATTCGCACTTCCAGTCATGATTATTCGATTATAAGCCTGGATACTTCCAACTTCACCGGAACTGAGCAATTTTTGCTGCTCAGATTTCTCCTCGAATGCATAATTATATGTCATGAGAAAAAATCCAAGAGATTAATTAGACCCAAGTGGACAAATACTACAAGATAAGGTAAAATTATCTTCTGCTCTTCCCATGGGAATTTTATCAGGAACTTTCTCTTAAATTGATCCAATGCTGAATTATGAATTTTTTTTTCCTAATCTTATTCGAGACCGATAAAAAAACGAGTGGATTACATGTTTCGCTAGGTGATAACTGCTTTTACAAGGATGTTGATTCTTTCAAAAAAAAAAAGAAAAAAAGTGTAAATACTATATTCAATTCAATATAAAACACTATAAATTACTAAGACTTCATAAAAAGATGAATTTTCGACAAAAAAACTAAATTTAAATCAAACAGTTGTGGTGATAAATAACTAGTTAAACTTTTAATCAAAAGAGACGAATTTTCAACAAAATAGTCTAACTTTTAACCAAATATGTAACCAAGAAAGATAAATTTTCAACCAGGAAATATGACTTTTCTACCACAAAAGAAGAATAGTTAATCCAAGAGAACGAATTTTTTGAATTGTCGACCAGAAAAAACGACTTTAACAAAATAGTTGAATTTTCAACCTATAAAGATGCACTTTCAACCAAATTGTCGAATTTTGACAAAAGATTAAAATTTAAGCTGAAACATCAGAATTTTTTTAGAGATAGTTCAATTTTCAATCAAGAAAAATAATATTAAAGGAGATAGTTAAATTTTCAATTAAAAAATATATTTTTTGAACCAAAAATAGAATCGAAAAATTTTCAGTTTAAAAAATTAATTTTCAATGGCGAAAACGAATTTTCAACCAAAAAAGGTGAATTTTTAACGAAATAGTTAAGCTTTAAAGAAAAAAGATGAATTTTCGAATAAGAAGATTAAGTGTATAACAAAAATTTCTAAAAAATAGTTCAACTTTGAACCAAATGGTTACATTTTTGAACTAAATAGTTGGATTTTCAACCAAAAATATGAATTTGCAACAAAAAAGTTCATTTTCAATCAAATAGTTCAATTTTTCACCAAATTGTTGAATTTTCAAGCCGAAAACGAATTTTCTTCAAGACAGTTCAATTTTCAATGCAAAATATGCATTTAAAAAAATGAATATTTGAAACAGTGGTTTAACTTTAAACCACGTAGTTGAATTGACAAGCAAAAAAATGATTTCTGAACAAAACATGCAATAGTTGATATTTAAGTAAACAAATATTTAATTTTGAAATAAGAAAACAGTAGAATTCAACAAAAACTGAGTCATTTTTAACACAATAGTTGAATTCTCAACTAAAACCGATTATTTTACAACCAAATAGTTGCATTTTTAACCAAAAAGGATGGATTTTCAACTAGGAAAATCAATTTTCTACAAAAAAACAAAAAAATTTTCAACAAAATGTATGAATTTTCAACTAAAAAAGATCAATTTTCAATCAGAAATGGAATAGTTACACTTTTAGTTAAAAAAATTGATTCAGAACGGATTTTCAATCAAATAGTTGAATTTTCTACCAAAAAGATGAATGATGAATCTTAAAACAAATTTCAACAAAAGAGTTCAAACATTCAAACAAAAAGATGATTATTTAACCCAGGAGACTAATTTTCTCAAAATCGAATAGTTCAATTTTCAAACGAAGAAAAGAATCTTCAACCGAAAAAATGAATTTTTAAGAAAGTAATTCAACCTTCAGCCAAGTTAGTTGATGTTTCAACCAAAACAGATGACTTTTCAACAAAATTTTTGCATTTTCAACAAAAGAATTGAATTTTCAACCAAATAGTAGAATTTTGAACACAACTAAATGTTTTCTAATTTCTTAACGTTATTTCCACCGACCCCCCACCCCCTTCCCGGGATGTAACCGTTGTTCTTGGCGTTATCCCCCCCCCCCTCAAATTAGTAGCACAGTTACTAAGACGTAACATCTGCTAAATGTGAAGTTGACGGCCTTCAATTCTATGAAGACATAACTTCTATTAAAGATATTAACACGTCTCTAATTCGCGAGAGAATGCGATACGTTAGGGTACACCGGGATTTTGAAGTTGACACCTCACGTAAGGAAATCTCTTCCTGATCTTTTCATCTAATTCTCGATTTTGTTTCTTCTCCCGTTTCTTCTTCCTGCTCTTCGTCACGGCGTGAGAAATCGAGGGGGGGGGGGGGGGCTTTCGTGAGATCCGGTACCGTAAACAATATGCACTTTTAATTATAATGATCTCGTGCTAATAAACTCTTTTGCGCCACCGAACGGGAAAGGCACAAGCTTCCTTGGAACAGAACACATACGACGATAAATGACAGGAAATAGTTCAGAACAGTTTAGGAATTAAGGAAAATTCAAACGTTTTTCAATTAAAATCATTTTGAAAATTCATTAATTAATCAAGTAATTATTATGATGCGGAATAAACCAAATTAACGAAATACTTCTAGTTTCTAAAAACAACTACTACTTTTAATTAGTGCAAACTATTAAAGCTAAATATTTCTTCATTTGAAGAATTCAAAACTGAACTGCAAATTGAAGTATCCGAAATTAAATTCTTCTAAATGTTCAACTTTTCAAAGTACGGCTTAGCAAAATTACCATTCACAAACTTTTAATTCAATCGTTTAATAATGAACCAGTTACACAATGGAAATCTTCTAATCTCAGTTTAATTCTAAGGGCTTCAAACAAAACTAAATGTCATCAGTTTTATCGCCGGAAAAAATTCCCGGTTTATTTTTTCGGTCATGGGAATAAAAATAGTTTTTGGTAACTAAAATTTAAATCTGAGCTATAGAAATTTGGGATTTATTGATTCAAATTTTAGTGCTTTAATGTTTCATTTATTTCAAAAATTTCCAAACATAACTAGTAGTTTCAAATATTTATAAAATTTTAGGTATTTGTTCGGAAGAAAAGGCATCTTTTGAAGGTATCTAACAGCTGATAATTGATACAATGGCATTTGGTACAACGGCCCCCATCCGAGTATAACGGAGTCAAGTGTCTTAACTTCAGTGATCGAATGAAAAGTCTTAAACAATTCCATATGTCCAAGCGGACACATTATTCATAAAAAATAAATTATAAAATCGAATTCGATGAAGTTGTGAGGAATTGATCAACCAAAAATATGAACAGTCATTCATTAGAATCTGATGACTTATCAAAATTTAAATTGAAAAAAGGGTATGAAACAATTTATCAACAGTATTCATTATAAATGAACAAGGTTACATCTTTTCATTTATTTTTGTTCTAAATGAACCATTTTTCTCTTAAAATATGTAGGTATTTTTTATTGGCAATTAATTAATCAGGGTGTATACTAATTTTCGTCCACCAAATTCCCGATTATTTCCGGTTTTTTCGGGTTGCAAATATCAAATCTCTTGTTACTAGAAGCATGAATAAATCGCATCTAACATACGGTTTTCTTATGTGTAATTTTACGTATTGTGATACCTTGTTATATTTAAACAATTTAATATGTTTGTAATTAATGGTTCCGAGTGAAAAAAAAATGCAATTAGATTACAATTGCTTCAAACGTTTTTTAATAAATAATTTCTTGATATCATTTTTAATGTCTTTGGTATCAGAGAATAATTATTGATTAATTATTGAAGATTGATTGAAAAAAAATGATTTATAATCATTTATTATGAGAATGGAATTAAAATGACATGTGTTTATAACACAGTTCTTGTGAAATACAGTTAGTAGTAAAATAAATAATTTTTATAATGGTTTTTTGTAATAACTCTTCAATAATTAATCAAAGAAATTAAAACAAGAAAATAATTAACCAAATAAATGCTTATAAAAACTCATATTATGTGAAAAAAGTTTCAGAATAAATAACTGAAGAGGACCACCATTGTGTGCCGAAAGATCTGAAGAAATTATAATTTAAATTTATTCATTTTCACTTTTCACTGAACCTTCTGATATAATTTTCATAATTAATTTCAAGCGAATAACTCAATAACTTAGTTCAGCGAAACACAAAAAGATTTACATTTCTAGTTTTGATTTCTCAGAATTATAATAAATCAAAAAAGGAATTTCGATCAAATCTTGATTTAATAACCGGGAATAATCCATAAGGTTATTAAATCACTAATCTATATGTCCGAATTTGTAAAATACAACTTAAAGTTTATTTTTAAAAGGATTGAAAAAATATAAATTGGTTCAAATTAAAAAGGTCTTGCGTAATAAAGTAGAATTTCATAATAATTATTAATTATTATACCTCACTGAGAGTACCGTTTGTTCAGAGCATAAACATTGTTCTTAATTGTTATACAATTTTTGAAACGTTATAACTTTTAGATACTTTTTTGTTATCATATGTATTATATTTTATTTCCGGGCTATTTCCTGGTTCTTCCGGTTAATAAATACCCTGCTTATGCTTCCGGAAGATTTAAATGCTGGCATTATTGAATCTTCAACATTCGAAAATTTAAACTAATCCTTTTGAATTTAGTTTTGGAACGAGATAAATATTCAAAGTCGAAAATTTTGATATCTTTGATTGAAAATGGGGAACAATATTAGAAAACAGTACCTCAGAGGATCAACAAAAAAATAAAGGATATACGGACGAGGGTCTGAGGCCTGTAAACGCTGTTGAGAATTCTAGAGCAAACACTTTTTCCTGGGAACCAAAAGGAAGAAAAATCAAAGAGAAATTTCCCAGAGTAAAAATCAAAGACCAAAGTGGATTTCAAAAGCTAGAACAGGAATGTTTTCACTTTTCAATTTTTTTTTCGAATGATGGAATGTGCAAAGGCTCGTAAACAGGGGACTGTTATTGCGTGTCTGGTGCGATCAAAACGAGAGGGCTTATGTAAAACCCGGTCGTAGTTTGGCCTCTGGTTTGACTCGTTTTTTATTATCAACAGAGAACAAAACAATGAAAAAAAGCAAGTGTCTTGAGGACTGTTATTGATTTCCTCATAAAACGTCTGTGAGATCAAATCTTGTCACGATGACGACCGCGATTGTTGAAAAAAGCCAAACCCTCTGTTATGACACTTTTTATCGGTCAATCAGAGAAAGAGCTACTGATGTGGAAAGGAAATTCAAAGGTGTGATTAACAAGGAAATAGTTGTAGAATCTAAAATTTCTAAAGAAGAATTTCCAATATTTCAGAATCATTGCAATCATTGAACGCTTTATAGTAATTGATTGACCTTGAGACAAGACTAGTTAAGCATTCCCTGGGAAATAACGACCCCTAAGAGATTGTAGAAACGGAATGCAATAATTCAAACCTTTCTAAACTATTCCATATTAAACATCTAGTTCCATACTCGTAGGGTCTGATTCAAGAATGACAGTATCTCTTACACCAATATGAAAGTCGAGTCGATCGAGTAATCGTGTAAGACTGTAAGTCCCGAGGCTTGGATAAGGGTACGCAATTTCTTACATAATTGAAAGAAACGAATCATATTCCCTTAATGTCTTTGATGGAGGAGAAATTTTTATTCACTCTAAGGAAATACCCTGAGCATCTGATATTGCAAGATTCTTCATCAATCATCCTAATGTGTTTTTCATTCCCTCAAATTATGGTGCAATGCTAGAGAAAACAAAAATATCCGCAAATCATCGAATCATCGTGGAAAAGTGACCTATTTACAACAAAAAAGGTACCAAAAGTGAAAAATGTTCTTTTGAATTTAAACAAATTAAAAAGAATTCCATGAAATTCATTAGAATTCCAGGCGAATTTGAACCAATTCAGGATAAATTTAAAAGGCTACAAAATAATTCTGGCTAAATACAAGAGAAGTCAAATGAATTGGAATGAATTTAAAAAATTCCATCAAGTTCAGTAAAATTGAAGCGAATTTAAAGTGAACTAAATCTAAAAAATCAACTTAATTGTCAACATATCAAAAATATGAAAAAATGCATTGGATTCAGTAAATTGAAAAAGAGTTTAGAAAAATTCAAGAGAATTCAAAAGAATTTAAAAGAATTTGATGAAGTGTTTAAAAATCTATCAAACCCATTGAGTTGAGTAGAATTGAATGAATATAGAAGAATTAAAGTAATTCAAAAATCTAAAAGAATTTCAAAGAATTCAGGATAAATGAATAATTATTAATTATTAATTCAGGGTAAATTACAAATGAATTAAAATGAATTGAAAAAAAATATTTGAAAATCTCTTTAAATCTTTGAAAACCTAGAAATCCTAGAAAATTTATTAAAACCCCTGGAGAACCTTTAAAATTCATTAAAATCCATTGAAATCATTGAAATTCTCGGAAATCTCATAAAATCCCTTGGAATCTTTTTAACTATCTTATAAAATCTTATAGGTCCTATAAAATCGTTCCGTATCTAACAAAATTCTAGGAAACTCTTGAAAGCCACAAGAAAATTTTTTCAAATCCCTCAAAATCATTCAAATCTTTCAAAATCCATTGAAAATTGTTCAATCTCTTGAAAAAATCTTGGAATCCCTTTAGATTCCCTACAATATTTCAAATACTTTGAAATCATATTAAATTACTGAAATCAGTTCAAAATTCCTTGGAATCGTTTGGAATACCCTAAAAGATTTTAAATCCTTTAAAATTCCTTGACATTTTTTAAAGCTCTTGAAAATTCCTTGGAATTTTTTTAAATTATTAAATTATATTTAATTATTAAATTATATTAAATTATTGAAATCTATTTAAAATACCATAAGATATTTAAAATCCTTTAAAACCGTTTGAAATCCCTTGAAATTCTAGAAATCTTTCAAAAATACTTTGGATTTTTTTTTAAAATACCCTAAAATCTTTAAAATTCTATTAAATCCCTTCAAATTATTGAATTCAATTGCAAATTTATTGGACTCTCTTAAAACAACCTGAAAGCCTTAAAATTCTGGAAAATCTTTGGCAATACCTTGAAATTATATCAACTCTCGTAAAATTACATGACATCTGTTGATATTTTCTCAAATCCTAGAAAAGTGATTAAAATATTTTGAGAGCTTTTAAAATCCACTAAAATGATTGAGATCCTCGAAATGTTCTAAAATCCCTTTAGAATCTTTTAAAATATCCTAAAACCTTATAGCTCCTATAAAATCATTCCATATCATCCGAAATTCTAGGACATTCTGTAAAACCCCACAAAGTTTTTTTTTAATGCCATAAAATATTTCAAAGTTTTTGAAATCTTTTGAAATGCCTTGAAAATACTTTTTGATGGCCTTGAAAATTCCTTGGAAGTTTCAAAAATACTCTAAAATTTTTCAAATCTTTTGAAACCCCGTCATGTTATTGAAATATGTTTCCTTGGATTCATTTAAAACACCCTAAAATATTTCAAATCCTTTGAAATTCCTTAAAATTTGTTAAAGCTCTTTAAAATTCCTTGAAAGCTTTAAAAATATCCTAGAATCTTTAAAATCTTTTCAAAAGAATGCAACAAAATTCAGAAATAGCTGAATTCAATAGTGGTTAAGCTATGGATTAATTTATTGAAAGAAAAGTGCCTAAAGTGATATTTTTATTTTTGAAAGTGACTAAGTGACTTTATCTTAAAATAGTGACTAAATGTGATTTGCGAAAAAAGTCACTAAAACTGACTATATGGCAGGCTTCATTATTCTTGACAGTTACTTAAAGTTCTTCTTACAGAAATTCCCTGACTTTTGCCATTTTTTTTTAATCCCTGAATTATTCCTGACTGTCCCTGAACAACGAAATTCCCTGATTTCCAGGTTTTCCACGACCAGCGGTAACCCAGTACAATCACAATTGTCCACAACCAAAATTTCTGGGTAGTTCTTTCAAAAAAAGTTTTGAAGTGTAGATAGAGATTTTCCCAAAGATTTTTTTTATCGTTAAGATAAATAGGTTGCAACCAGAGGTTGTTCACTCTTAATCTCATTTAATCTCTCAATCACAAAATCTTTAAAAATCGCGGAATTGGCGATTCAAGATTCCAGATCCATCACTGTGACCCAATGGATCTTAGAAGATCTTTCACGGATCTTTTCGAGATTAGCGAAGATTATTGGCGATCTGAAAGATTTCAGAGATCTCCGGCGAGATATCTGCAAATCCTTATCTGATGTTCGTGATTCTGAATCTTTGATTTTTCTATTCCATAGTGATTAAAAAAAAAAAAGATTTTCGATCTGAACAGCCCCTTGGGTTGCAAACTAGAGCATATTGAAAATTTTCCTCATAGTTGAAAACGTTTCGCAAAGATTGCAAAACATATTTTGGGATTTGATTTTCTTTCCTATAGAGACTATTTTTATATTCTTTATCAATAAATAAAATGATAATCGAGCTTGGCATGTTTGTTCATTGACTTGGACTCTTAACATTCGAAATCACTGAAATCACCATTCGTTTTAGAACTTGGAGCACTATTGTAATCCTTTTTTGATTAGGCACGATAGAACGCACTGTGCGTTCGTCTATACGGTACCACGACAGTCGACGAACTGGTGGTCGTTTCCAATAGGTAGTTCCAAGTTCCCAAGACGAAGGTAACTTGGGGAGTTCGGTGGAAGGTAGCAGAGCCTTCCAAACATATCTGGGTCGCACCCCACCACTGATCATCTTAAGATATTCTGTATGCAGGAAAAACTGAAGAAGAGGCATTCTTCCTTAACATCAAGGACTGTATTTACATCTGAATCTAAAGATACTGCATCTGTAATTTGGATCTAACAAATAGTCTAACGGATAGGGAGGATCTAATGTTATCTTATCTCTATACACGAGTACCCTAGGACTGATTTACAATTTGGGTGTGGATGGACCACCAGGGATGACTTGATTCTTTTCTTCTCTAGATTATTTTCTACACGGAAAAATAAGGTGTCTAAATCAGATCCAAACTTTATTTAACAGCCTACGACTTTAGGATAGGCAACCAATTTCTAAAAATTTCGAATAACGTTTATTACAATGTTCAAGACAATCCTCGAAATAATGAAAAGAGTTCGCTAATTATTCCATGACGCTCGAGATAATGAAAAGATATTTCGAGGGTCATGAAATAATTCGCGGACTCTTTTCATTATTTCGAGGATTGTCTCACAGAAAGAACTAAGGATTCAATTTTGCTTTGGGTCATTTTCTTACAAACTCATTCTGAACTTCAGTTATGTTCGCTCTTTTGATCAATGTAAAAACTGAAAAACAATTGAAATGCTTTGAATATTTGTATTGTTCAATATAAACCAATTGTGGTTCAATTTTGTTTCAGTATATTTTGACACTGTTTCTTTGTGCGAAATAAAACTTCATTTTTTTCTGTGGCTTACAATTTGTAATAACCTTTATGCGAAATTTTTAGATATTTGTAGCTTATCGCCCTGTCCTAAAGTCCGTGTACATCCTTCTTTAGTTGTTTAATCAGGGTGCCTACCCGATGGATGATTATAAATTTTTTCATCATTTAAAAATACTAGCCAGATGAAAAAAAATTAATGAAGGCAATACTTTTACGAGAAACCACAAACTTTATTGAAAAATGTAATCGAATTTTATTTATAACTTAAATTTTACCAGAACAAAACTATCCTTAAATTTTACCAGAGCAAAACTATCTCAAGTGTGATATGTTTTTCTCTTTCGCGAAACTGCTGATTCAATCATATCAGATTTTCATTTTTCCATTTTTGAAGCAAACTGTCGACAATTCGTTTTGTTTTCTTTGGAATTAAGTGGTATTGGAATTAAGTGGGAAACTTTTTTCTTCTTCACTAAACTGTTGATTAACTCATGTTCGATTTTATTCTTCCTATTTTTGTGTGCAAATCGTCGACAATTTGCTTTTATCTTCTTTCTTTGGATCTTACTTTCCCTAAGCAACACATAATTTCCTTCATCTGTGTTCAGCGTATCAATGCTTTTTAAATAGATTCAGAATTTTTTTTATATTCCTTATATACTTTCAAATCAGGTTCTAAATCAGTTTCTAACTTTTTAATATGTTTCTTTTATTTTATGATATCTTCTATAATTGCTACTTCTTCAGCAATTCAGGCGAATTAATCTTCAGATTATAGGAGATTTTGAGAAAAATAGGAGGAAAAAAAGGAAGAGCGAAGGTAGAAAATGAAATATAAAAGATTCCTTATGACCCTATCGATTGTGAAAAAATTAGAGCCCTTTTCTCAGGAACTGTCATAATCTAGAATGCTAATTAACCTAGGAGCCGCAATTTTATAAATTTCCATCGGGTCCCATGAATATGCAAGAGTCCAAAAACTCCTAGAGGATAGGAGAGTTAAGGAAGATTCCCACGTTCCCTCGTATGAGACCCTGCGACCTCTCTATATTTCTATTCCCCGCTCTTTCTTCCTGAATCCCCAGAGGAGGATTTAGAAATCACACGAACCTCGAGCCTGGATGGAGCGATTGTCCGATGAGATTCGAGTGTCAAGAGTTCAGAGTGTGAAGTGGCAAATTACTCGCCAATAGAAAACGATAGTCTCTACTATCTTTCCTTTTCGCAAATCTCGAATCCAATTCAAGAAAGAAAAATTGTTCCGCTTGAACTGTCATTTCCGGTATTTCTCGCTCTGGTCAGACCTCCCCCATCCGGTAATGATTTCTATTTCATTGTCGTATCTTCAACGAGACTCGCATTGTTCAAGTGAATCTCTTTCACCCACTTGGAATCTTTACCTCTCCCTTTTTTGCACCTCTAGATCTCCTGTCACTCTCTTTTCTTTCGATAAAAAACGTGAGCTTAAAGTTGGAAAAAAATTGACTGGAAAATGAAAACGAATCATGATACTTCTCCAGTGATGAGAAATAACTAGTTTCTTTTGTAAATAATTAACAAATTGGTAACTAGTTACACTACCTGTCAGCATTGTGCGCCAACCTACTTTTTGATGATTAAGTTCTCTTTAATTTGATTATATCAAACCTAAAATTTGTGCTGCTTGAGAGGTTGAAAGCGCTCAAAATTCTGTATAAAATGAGACCAGGATGTAGACAATTTATCTCATTTTAAGTAGGAATTTCAAAAATAGTATGAATTTCAATGTTCTCTTAAAATTTACAAAACGTTCAAAATAATAAATATTTTTTCATGTTTTGGGGCTGATTTTAAGCTATATTTACTGCCAGATTTGCCTTTAACACTGAACCTTAGAATATATCCCGATTTCTATAATACAGAAGTAACTAAACAAATAACTATAGTTAATTTTTGTTGCAAAAATAATTAAGAGAAAGTTACCGTTTTGATCAATAACGATAACGATAACAGCTTCTTTTTTCGTGATATAACGGTATAACGATAACTATTCACTTTTAAAAAGTAATTTACCCATCAGTGAAATTCTCGCATAATTTTTCTGGAGAATAAATAATGATGAGTCGCAACCGCTTCGAGATAAAATTACTATAATCTTCTTTGTATAATAAATGTTGTTATTATTATGTGGAGCAAGAGGTGCACGCCAATTGCAGTGAGCACGCTTCCATTATTTTCCAAGGAAAATTGTGCCGACGATTTTATCACACGTGTTTAATTTTTCATTTGATTGTTCACTTTCCTGAAATCCTTTCTTGCCTTTTCGATACTCAAATTTGCCATTTTGTAAGTTTCATCTTCATAGAAATATTGTATTTTGACCCAAAAACAGATGACCACCAAATTGCAGGAAAAATTTACAACTGCACCACTTTCCCAAAAATCAACAAAACCTTTTGAATATTTATTGAAGAATTTTAAATTCAGAGTAGCTTTCAGCCTGTCGTTGGCTTACTGATGAGAAATGATCGATACAAAAAAAAATGAGTTTCATCTCCCTGCAGGAAGAATCGCAAATTGCTTTTACCAATATAAAGTGCAACGAAAGCATCTTCTCTGTCAGTTTCATAAATTCTGTCGGTCGACTTTCGCCTTAATTATCTCCCAGGAAAAAAGTGAAACAAATTTGACCCAAAAAGAGTTCGAAATATTGCGGGTTTCTCATACATTTTAAAGCATCTTAAATCAAAAGATGATTCTTAATTTATGTATGCGTTAATATGTGAACATGAAACAGAATACTTAGAGAATTTATGAAATTAGATGCAATTAGACAAAAGCACTTGTACAATTGCTACTAAATGGAATGAAAATTGTTTATTGTGGCTGTATAACGATAAGTTTAATTTGATCCCTCATTAGAGTGGTGAGCATATAATTGCATAATATTAGTTCCGTTTCCACGTGCAAGTAGCAAAGTTACCGCAAATTATAAATTGAAATTTAGGTAGTGACTTTATTATATGTATTAGAAAGCATATTTCTGGAAAATAATTAAGTAGTTTATGAATGAATATTATATATACATATATATTTATTTATTTTATGCATAACTTAGAATTTATAATAATTTATATAATAAAAAAATGGTGCTGGTTTCTTTATGATTGTAATTTCTTAATTACGGTAAATTATGGATTTCTTACGATTTTATACGAATATTTCCTAATTAGTGAAAGAATATCAGTTATTAAGATTTTGCGAGTAGGTCAAAGAAACTCTGTATTAAAATTCCTGACTTCAGCTAAATTAATTATTTTTCCTCTTTGAAAAATTACTTCTTTATTATTTGGTGGACTTGAATAAAACCAGTAGGAATGTAATTTAATGTGTAATTTCAAACACGTAGACTGGTCGAAGGACGAAAATATACAGTGGCTCTTCTAGAATTTAATTATTTTTGTCTAGCTTCCGAATATTTTTTCAGTTACTGCCTCTATGGTGGAATTTATTACAAAATTGTAATAATTTGCAATATCGAAATTAATTTGATAGTACAAGATTTATTATTAATAATATACGATTATTCTCCCCATCTTTCGACTTTTTAGACATATTTATCTCTGTTTCTTAGAAGTAGTCAAAGTTTCGATTGATCTTATCAGAAATTGTTTTCACGTCAAGAATACTTTGAAGGGCACAAAGTAGTAATTCAATTTTAGTCACGTGAAATCAAAAATCACAATGGATCTTCTAGAATATAAATATTTTTATCAACTTCTAAAAATCTATTTCAGATTTATGTCTACTTTTCTCGAAGTTTTGCAAAAAGTAATTAAGACTATAAAAATAACTTTATGAGCTCCTCATCATAATCAAATATTATGATAAACCACTATTTTTTACTAGAATTTTTTCAACGAATATTGAATTATTTTGCTCGTTTAGCCGAACAAACTTTTCTGAAAAAATTGATTTACTCACTGGCCTTTAATTAGAAATAATGATACCTAAAATCATAAAACAATCCTATTTATCCTATATAGGAAAAAAATCTGACACGATGCAGGAGGAATCACTTAACCGGAAAAATGAGCCGCATCATTAATATCCCATCATTTCTTAACAATTTAAAAAAGCAGTGATAAATGTATACTCAGAATAATAAAACTAATAGGTAGTCAATTTTTTCCACGAAAGAGAAATCCTTCTTTTTCTAAAACTAGCAAGAAACACGAGCGCCACGCGCGCTTTTTTTGTCTCACGCAATTTTTTAATTAAAATATGAAATTAATATTAATAAAAAATTCTTATATATTATAGTTTCTATTATCAAAAATAATAGAAAGGAAAAGCAATCACAAAATTTTTTATAATTGATGAAAATAAACAATTTCCGGTGTAAACTGTTCACATTACCCAATATTGTACAAAAATTTGTATTTTCATTTACATCTAATGATTTCGTATTGAAAGTACCGATTTCTGGTATAAGTCGCTAGCAAATCTTAAAATTGTACAAAAATGGTGAATTTGATTATTCTGAATGATAATATGAAAAATCTCATAATTTTTAAAAATTAAAAATACCAATTTTTTTACAAATAATACCGATAGCCAGTTTAAAACGCGAACTTAAAGTCAAATTCTTAAAAAGTTATGAATCTTCTATCAAATGTTTGGAATATAATTTTTTTAATTAAAAATACCAGTTTTACCAGTTTTACTATTTTTGGTAAAAACGCTAAAAGAAGTGAAAAACTTAAATTGTTGAAAAATGTTTTATCTTTGAAATCTAATAATTTTTAACAAAAATTAACCATTTCCTATGTAAAACGCTAATATAACCTAAAATTGTTGGAAATTGGGAGTCTTGATGCTGATTTTTGTTTAAAAATGCTAATAATTTACTACATAATTTGAAAGTTTTAATTCAACTGCGCAAGAGTATTAATAAGCACAAAGGTTTCCGAATTATTCACATAATGTTTTCTTCAGATTATTGTTTATTGAAAGATATCATTTACAATTTTGACAATTATAAATTTTAGTTATAAAACATCTTCTCGTTATGAAAAGCCAGTCAATTTTTCAACAAAGATAATTGCAAAATTTTCGATACATATCGCTACACCGGTTTTTTAAAGATTTTTTCTTAAATATTACTTGAAAAAACATTCACGGTAGCGTTGAGATCAACTCAAAGTCATCAACACTAAGAATATTTCGCTTGCTTTTGTATATATCATAATTATTTCTTTTTAAAAATTAAAATCTTTGCCGGAGTGGTTTTTGAAAAAAATCAATTTTTAATGTCAAAAAATCGAAATACCCAGTTTTTCTCGAAAAGGAAACGAGATATGAAAAAAGTTGAGTGATCAAAATTGTACCTTGGAAACATTTCTGCAAAAACACTGTTTTATACAAGACATAAAATTAGATCAGGAAAATATTATTATTCGAATTGTATGAAGATATTTTCGTATTTAAAAAATTTTGTCGGCTTAGGATAAAAAGTTTCTAGTGTTAAAAAACATGTGGGTATGAGTACATTCCTAGCTTTTCTACTTAATTAAAATAATTAAATCGAGAACAAGAAGTAACAAAAAAATATACTTATAGTGAAATCAAAAACTCAAGTAAAAAAAACAAATTGAGATTATTATTAATAAAGGGGGTCTCTTTGTAGGAGTATTTTCCGAGAATATTTTTTCTTTCTTATCTTTTGTTCATATCTCGTTTCGTTTTCGAGAAAAACTGGGTATTTCAATTTTTTACGGGTCCTTGAAGTAGGTTCTTTCTTCAACTGAATGATTGTGTACTCAAGTTCAGCTCTTGTCAAATAGAATGCACTCACTTGAGTTTTTCTGAGTATTTAGAAAAGCATAAAAAAAAGGTCTAGAAAAGAGATCCTTTTCATTATCTTGATGTACCTGTTGAGATTCCAGAGCGAGGTAGGAGATCCTTTGAGGAGTACCGAAAAATTGATTTTCACCGCAGGATTCGGTTGGGAATGAGGGTTTTCGAGGGAGGTGTAGTGCGTTAACGGCTCCCTTTTGGGCTTGACATAATCGCTCGTTTCCGTCGCCGGCAGGTGCAGCAAACTACAGGTAACAGGTATACTCGTAACCCCAAGGTTTATCCTCTCGCACGAATATTAAAAAACACTCAAGGCTTCGTACTACGACGTAAAACGACAATGCTGGGCTTCCCTCAGTACATACTCGAATTAATTTCCGGTGTCCAAATTTGCCCCCGTTTATTCCCTCTTGTTGAAATTGGAATCTCACTTTCGTATCTTTCTTTCTCAGTTAAGGAAATTCAAGTAGTATCTTACTTTCGTAGGCCTTGGACTCATTTGAGAAATTGAAATAAGTGGCAATAGCAGCATAAATTTGGAAAAATATGGCAAAATAGATTCATGCAATTTTTTAAATACTAAATAGAGGGGTTAACTATTTTAGAAATCTAGTATACAATATACACTAGGCCTAGGGTAGTCCGTATTTATACAGTACAATTTTTTTAACCCTTGTGTGCACACCCAACTTTATCAACGTTGTTATACACACCAGGGGTACCCGGGGGCCCACCACCTCTATTTCTTCAATTTTAAAAATAATTATGAAATTGAAATC
>CAKNXH010000625.1:107134-128553 GCA_932178445.1 Andricus quercusramuli | reverse complement strand
TCAAAGGTCAATCAAGGCTATTTTAGGACAAAAATTGACATTATTAATTACATTAACCTAATTTATTGATTATTTATCACCGGCTTGTATGAATTCTGTTCTTTACAATTGAATATTGCGCACAGATTTTTTTCAGATCTTTACAATGACATTCAAAGGTCGCTCAAGGCCATTTTAGGGCAAAAATGGTCATTTTTAATTGAATTGACGCATTCATTGATTATTTATTTCTGACGCGTATGAATTTCGTTATTTACAATTCAATATTGCACTCAGATTTTTTTCTCAGATTTGTCCAATGACATTCAAAGGTCGATCAAGGCCATTTAGGGTAAAGATGGTCATTCTTGATTAAGTTGACGCTATTCATTGACTATTTATTTCTGGAACGTATGAATTTTCTTATTCACAATTCAATATTGCACTCTGATTTTTTTCAGAGTTTTTAAATGACATTCAAAGGTCACTCAAGGTCATTTCAGGGCAAAAATGACCATTTTTAATTAAATTGGCGCTATTTATTGGCTATTAATTTCTGGAATGTATGAATTGTGTTCTTTACAATTTAATATTGCACTCAGATTTTTTTCAGATCTTTACAATGACATTCAAAGGTCGCTCAAGGCCATTTTAGGGCAAAAATGACCATTTTTAATTAAATTGACGCTATTTATTGATTATTCATTTCTGAAGCGTATGAATTTTGTTATTTACAATTCAATATTGCACTCAGATTTTTTTCAGAGTTTTCCAATGACATTCAAAGGTTGATCAAGGCCATTTTAGGGCAAAAATGGTCATCATTAATTAAAGATTCGGTATTTACTGAATATTCATTTTTGTCGCATATGAATTCTGTTCTCTGCGAGTCAATATTGCACTTAGATTCTTGTCAGAATTTTACAATGACATTCAAAGGTGGCTCAAGGTCATTTTCCTAATATATCTTGATTCAATTAAATTTTCTCTAGTTTTTTCTTTAGAAAGAGGTCAACTCATTCATTGCGGCAAAAAAATTAGTCAAATGTTTATAACTTCGTGTCGTTCCATTATACATTAGGGTCATTCAAGGTCATTTTACGAAAAATGGTAATTCAAAACAAATTTCTTTTCCATGGTATTTATTTTTTTTCAGTTCTGCATTAGATTGGAAATAGGAATCGTTAAAATAGAAGAATATCCCCGTTTTTTTAATATATGATCAAGTTTCGTTGTCAAATTGTAATTACGACAAATTAATTATCGTAAGTGTCGAAGGAGGGGTAATGATTTACCTTTCAGAAAAGAAAGAGGAAAACTTAGTTGGCGATGAACTGCCATCTAATATGCAAGTGTGAGATCTTTGCTTTCATTATCAAAATTCATAAAAACCTCTTTTTTTGCGAAATGACCTTGAATGTCCTTCAAACAATATGACAACCATTTATGAAACAACTTGCCTAATTTTTCTTTGCCGACATGAATGAATTGACACTCTCTCTCCACAGAAAAAGAAACAAGAGAAAATTTCATTCAATCAACATTTTATTGACAAAATGACTGCTACTCTTAAATCTGTAAATCTGTTACTGTAAAAATCTGGAAAAAATCTGAGTGCAATATTGAATTGTGAATTGTGAATTCAATATTGAATCCATATGCGCTAGAAATGAATAATCAATAAATAGCGTCAATTTAATTGAGAATGACCATTTTTGCCCTAAAATGACCTTGAACGACCTTTTATGTTATTGTAAACATTTGGAAAAAATCTCAGTAAACATTTTTGCCCTAAAATGTCCTTGAGTGACCTCTAAATTTATTTTTCAATTCTGAAACAAATTAGAGGTCATTTTCTCGGCAAAAAAAGCAATCTGTAGGGGTGCCAAGTTGAATTTGCAAAAAAGCCAAGAAAAATCACCCAAAAAAATCACCCAAAAAAATAAAAATAAAAAAAATATATTTTTTTTTTCTTTTTCTTTTTTTTTAATTTATTGGGAGCTTGTAGATCAGTGTGTTACGAGGTTTCACAACACTGTTGAACTACACGTGTCTAAACTCACGTTTTACAAATAACCGGTTTCCTTAGATCTGCTGAATACATAAATATAAATTACTTAATTTCGCATCTGGAAGCTCGCACCTACCATGTGCACTTGGGGGAAAAAAAAAACTAAAACCTGATCTTGAATTCATTGTCTGGTCAGGTTATGTAAGGTGCATTGTAACAATGATAGCGCAAATGCCTCTATATGGCCTACCCGTACATGCTATAAATTTCAAACTTCGACAGCAGACCTTGCCCCAGCCACACATTAATTATTCTGAGGCAATTTAAATTCTAAAACAACACGTTGTTCAAAAAGTAACAAGAAGAATGAAAAAAAAAATTAATAATAATAATAATAATAATTTTTGTAAAGCCTCGGTGGCTCAGTTGGTTAGACGCTCGGACATGATCTTAGAGGTCCGGGTTTCGATCCCTGAGCCGGTACATCTTTAAACTTTTCTATGTACTTTTACCAAGGTTCTGGTGGTTCGGATCCCACCAGAAATGCCTTAGACATATTGGGATGTAACCATCTTAAGCCTGATACATTAATTTATTTTTAATAATAATAATAATAATAATGATTAATAAATAAAATAACTGATCGGCCTTAGTTTGAATATTTACCAATTGGAAGGATTCAAGTTGGAATGTTCACCAATTGGAAGCATTAGAGTTTGAATATATACCAACTGGAAGCTTGAAAGTTTAAAACTAATAGCCAACTGGATAATGGACAACTGTAAGCATCAAAGTGAAGTTTGAATATTTACAAATTGGAGACATTAAAGTTTAAATATTGACCAGTTGTAAGCGTTAAGGTTTAAATATTCATCAATTGAAAACTTTGAAAAATAAATAATTGCAAATTGGAAGTATACAAGTCGGAACATATATCAATTGAAAGCATAAAGGTTGGAATGAATACTAATTTGACGCATTAAAGATGGAACATTTACCAATTGGTAGCATTGTTGTTGGAATCTATATCAATTGGAAGCATTAAAGTTGGAACAAATATCATTTGGAAGCATTGAGATTGGAATACATACCAATTTGAAGCATTAGAGATGGAACTTATACTAATTGGAAGCATCGTAGTTGGAACATATACCAATTGGAAGCATTAAAGTTGGAATAAATATCAACTGGAAGCATTTAAGTTGGAACAAATACTAATTTGCAGCATTAAAGATGGAACATATAACAATTGGAAGCATTGCAGTTGGAATATATACCAAATTGAAGCATTCAAGTTGAAATACATACCAACTGGAAGCCCAAAAGTTTCCACCATTCCACTATTAATTTTGGATTAAAGATTGCATTAAATATGGAACATATACCAATTGGAAGCATTTCAGTTGGTTTATATACCAATTGGAAGCATTACATTTCGAACGTTTATCGTTTGGAAGCATTGAAGTTGGAATGCATACCAATTTGAAGCATAAAAGATGGAACGTATACCAATTGGAAGCATGGTAGTTGGAATGTTTACCAATTGGGAGCTGAAAAGTTGTAATATTTGCGAATTCTAAGCACTAAAATTAGAATACGTGTGCATTAAAGTTTAAATATTTATCACTTGCATGATTGAGGTTAGAATATTTACTAATTGAAAGATTTCCTAAGTTGAGAATGGCCAATTGGAAGCATCAATGTGAGAATATTCACCAACTGAATTACTGAAGTCTGACTATTTACAACTTGGAAGTATTGAAGTTGGATATTAACCAATTTCTGCCATTAAAGTTCGAATAATGACCAGTTGGAAGCATTGGAGTGATATATTTACAAATTGGAATTACTCAAGTTGGAATATCCTCCAAACGGAAGCATCAGACTTTGACCATGTACCAATTGGAAGAACTCAAGTTTCATTATTCGCCAGTTGGAAGCATCAAAGTTTCATTATGTACCAACTGACAGCATTCTAATCAGAGTATTCACTTATTCGTTGCACTTAATTTTTAATATTGGTCAATTGGATTGAAGTTTGAATATTGACCAGTTGAAAGTATTGAAGTTTAAACACTGAAGCAAGCATTATTCACTAATTAAAATAATTAAATTTTGAATATTTGAAAATTGGAAGCATCACAGTTGGATTTAATACTAATTTGAAGCATCAAAGATGAAAGATATACCAATTGGAAGCATTGTAATTGGGATATATACCAATTGGGAGCACTATAGTTGGAATATTTATCAATTGGAAACATTAAAGTTGGAGGATATATCAATTGGAAGCATTGAAGTTGGAACACATTATCAATGTAAAGCACTGAAGATGGAATATATACCAATTGGAAGCATTACAGTTGGAATATATACCAATTGGAAGCATTGAAGTTTGATCATATACATCAATTGAAAGCATTGAAGTTGGAATACATACAAATTGGAGGCATTGTAGTTGGAAAATATGCAAATGAGAATCATTGAAGATGGAACATATACCAATTGGAAGCACTGTAGTTGGAATAATTATCAGTTAGAAACATTAAAGTTGGAGCATATATCAATTGGAAGCAATGGAGTCGAAACACATTATCAATATAAAGCACTAAAGATGAAACGTATACCAATTGGAAGCATTGCAGTTGGAATATATACCAATTGGAAGCATTGAAGTTAGATCATATACATCAATTGAAAGCATTGCAGTTGGAATGCATACCAATTCCAAGCCATAAAGATAGAACATATACCAATTAAAATCGTTGCAGTTGGAATAAATACCAATTGGAAGCATAGAAAATGGAACATGTGCCACTTGGAAGCATTGTAGTTTGGATTATATACCAATTGTAAGCATTAAAGATGACACATGTACCAGTTGGAAGCATTGGAAATGGAAAATGTACCAATTGGAAGCATCTAAATGGAACCTGTACCAATTGGAAGCATTGAAAAGGGGACATGTACCAATTGGAAGCATTGAAAGGTGAACATGTACCAATTTGGAAGCATTTTACTCTGGATTATATGCCAGTTGGAAGCACAAAAAATAGAATACTTGGAAATTAGAAGCATAAGATTTGAAATATTCAACGATTTCAAGAATTCAAGTTGGAATATTTACCAACTGAAAGCATTAGAGTTTGAATATGTACCGATTGGCAATATTCTAGTTAGAATATTCACTTATTTGTAGCCTTTAAATTTGGATATTGGTAAATTAGATTAAAGTTTGATTGCTGACCAGTTGAATGTATTAAAGTTCAAATATTGACGAGCTGGAAGCATTAGAGTGAAAATATTTACCAATTGGAATAATTGAAGTTTGACTATTTAAGATTTAGAAACATTAAAATTGAAATATTTAATAATTGGTATAATTAAAGTTGAAAAATTCACCAATTGTAAGCAATGAAATTAAAATATTTACGATTTGTAAGCATGAGCATTTAAATATTGATCAATCAAAAACTTCAAGAAATGAATAATTGCCAATTGGAAGCATGAAAGTTAGAGCGAATATCATTTGGAAGCCTTAAAGTTGGAATACATATCAATTTGAAGCATTCAAGTTGGCATACCTACCAACTGGAAGCAATGAAGGTGGAACATATATCAATTGGAAGCATTAAAGTTTGAACACATACCAATTTGAAGCGTTTTGGATGGAACATATACCAATTGGAAGCGTTGCAGTTGGATGATGTACCAATTGGAAGCATCAAATTTTGAACGTTTATCGATTGGAAGCATTGAATTTGGAATACATACCAATTGGAAGCATTGCAGTCGGATTAAGTACCAATTGGAAGCATCAAATTTTGAACGTTTATAGATTGGAAGCATTGAAGTGGGAATACATACCAATTTGAAGCATAACAGCTGGAACATATACCAATTGGAAGCATTTCAGTAGGAATATATACCAATTGGAAGCAATAAAGTTGGAATACCTACCAACTAGAAGCCTCAAAGTTTTCACTATTCTCATTCGAAAGCAATAATCTTTAAATATTTACCAATTTAAAGCTTAAAACTTTGAATATTTGCGAATTGTAAGCGGTGAAGTTAGAATAATTGCGAATTAGAAGCATTACAGTTGAAATATTTACAAATTTCAAGAATTCAAATTTCTCGCTATTCACGAATTGGAAGCATTAAAGTTAGAATAGGTACCAATTGAATTATTTAAAGTTGGAATATTCACCAATTGGAAGCATTCAAGTTGGAACATATATGAATAGGAAGCATTGAAGTTGGAAAATATACCAATTGGAAGCAATAAAGTTATAATCAATATTAAATGGAAGCATTGTAGTTGGAATATATACCAATTGGAAGCATTCAAGTTGGAAAACGTTCCAACTGGATGCCTTCAAGTTTTCACTATTCTTAGTTGGAAGCTATAATGCTTGAAATCTAGTAACTGGAAGCATCAAATTTTTAATGTTGACCAAACATAGGCATTTCAATTATGGTTGAAAATTGATTTTTTAAATTGAGAACCAATTTTTCTAGGCAATTTCTTTTCAAAAATTGCAAATTTTTGTATTTTGCTGAAAATTCGTCTATTTGGTATAAAATTAAATTTCCTGCTTGAAAATACGTCCCTTTTGGCTTAAAGTTCAACTGCTTAGTTGATAATTAATCTGTTTTTGTTGAGAATTTACCTATTTGATTGAAAATTTGTGTTTTTGGTTCAATTTTGCTTTTTTCGATTCAAAATCAGAAAATCAACCATATAATTGAATTTTCTATAAAACAATTGAATGTGCAACTTGAATTTCCACCAATAAAGGCAAATTTTCGAACAAAAGTGGAATAGTTAAATTTTCAGTTTCAAAAACTAATTTTCAACAAAAAAGAAAAAAAACATTCAGCGAGGTGAATTTAAATAAAAAGTGGAATTTTCAACAAAGTACTGGAATTCTATACAAAAATGAAAAAATGGTTACATTTTTCACTCTAGAGATAATTTTTGAACTGAAATGATGAATCTTCACAATTTTTTTTTTCAACAAAGTAGTTCAACTCTCAAACAGGTAGTTGAATTTTTAAACAAAAAATTGAATTCGCAAACAAAAAGATTAATTTCTAAACAAGAAGATTATTTTCAGAAAAAAAGATTCAATTTTCACCATTAACACAATTTTTTAACAAAATACATAAATTTTTAACTAAAATGGTTAATATTTAACTGAAATACTTAAATTTTCAACCAAAAAAGATTTTTTTTCAAACAATAAGAATTATTTTCGACAAAAAACGACAATTTTTGAAAAAAATACACGAATTTTCAACAAAAATGAGAATTATTCAACCATATAGTCGAATTCAAAAGTAAAAATTAATAATTTTCAACCAAAAATTGAATTGTTGAATATTTACTTGAGGAAATTAATTTTTCATAGAAAATTGCAACCAAAGAGATCAATTTTCAACTAAAATGATTATTCATAAACTGAAATAGATTAATTTTTAATCACAAAAATAATTGTCAAACAAAAAGTTTAACTTTCTATGAAAAATATGAATTTTCAAACGAGAGGATAAATTTTCAACCAAAAAGTAGAATTCTCCACCAAGAAAATCAATTTCAACCAAAAAAAATTTTTTTAAACAAAATCCATGAATTTTCAACTGATTAAGATGAATTGTCCATAAAAAATTGAATAGTTAAATTTCAGTTTGAAAATAAATTTTCATCCAAAGAGATAAATTTTAAACTGAAATAATCAAATTTTAAACGAAAAAGATGAATTTCCAACTTAAATGATGAATCCTTCACTAGAATAATTAAATTTTCGACCAAAAAGCTGAACATTCAACCAAGAAAATTGAAAAAAGACTAAAGCCTAAAAATGACAAATTTTCAACTATAAATTTAATTTTTTGAGAGCTTCCATTCAATGCTTGTAAATTATTGAGCGTTTGAATCACACATTTTTTTAAGCTTCAATTTCTGAAAGTTGGTATTGAAAAGAATTATAATTTTGCATTGGAACATTAATTTTTTTGAAGAATTATAATTCTGAAATGGAATTGGAAATTTCTGTAAAGAATTATAATTTGCATGTTGGGTTAACAAATTTAGTGAGAACATTTTTTATCTTTTAAGCTGACTCTTTTGCAATGTTAATATCTCAGAAGGACAAGCTATCTATAATTCAATAGATAACGACTATAAGATAATATACTCTGACAAAGAACCAGAATATTTATCAGTTACATTGTTAATGATGATTGTGATGATCGTGTCTACTTTCGCCTTATGCCTGGCAATTATCCTCAATTCCATTGGTGAATATGAAAATATATTCCTTATTCTATCTGCATTTTTCAAGATATATAAAAAACAGAATTTGTGCGATTTTATTTGACAAAATTGAAAAAAAAAACATAATAACTATTTTCTTTTAAACATTATTTGAATTTGTCGAAAATGAAAACAAATTCCTCCTGAAATCATCTACCGGGAATCGAGAATGTGTGTGTTAAAAAAAATGGAGTTCGAGAAGATCGATACGTAATTCGTACCATATGTTCACCAGCACATATGGTTGACACCGAAGCCTTAATTCAATAATTACGTAATTTATTGCGTTTTAAGTTTTTTAGTGAGGTTGAAAATTGGTAAGAAATTACCTTTTTTACAGAAAAGAGTTTTAACTTCTTATTTGACCTATTCTTAATTTTTTAAACAGTGTGCATCTCCACGTCGCCATGGCGACGTGGCGCTGCACGCTGTCCAAACCTGACGTGGAAGATGGAGCCGTCGATATCTGCAGAAATGCAGGGCCTGAAGTTTTTCAAACTTCGGACCAAGAAAATTGATTTTTCTATAAGAAAAAAAAATTACATCTTTGTAATCGAAAATTACTTTTTGAATGCGCAGTACCGAAAAGAGTCCCATGAGTGAAAAATTAAATTTGGCTAGTTTTTAACGTTTTTTTCAGACAGATTATTTCTTACATCTAAAATATTACTTTCAACTGATAATTAGTTCTTTGGCGAAATTTTTTGAACAACTTATCATTGTTTAGAGGAATTTTTTCTTAGAATAAAGTTAGAAAGTCGCGTTTTTTTCGAAAAAGGCCTTTTTGGGAAAGGGTTACTGCAAGGCCCTTGTTTGCTCGAAGAAGGAAGCAACTAAAGACACTGTCTTTTTCCTTGAAACGTTTTAAAATTTCGGCGGCATCTGAATTTTTACATAATAATTAATAATTTTGTCGTGGATAGGTAGACTGCATTCAAATTACCCGATGAAATTTGAAATACTATCAAAATATCGATTAAATTAAGTCAAATCGGAAAAATCAGATTCAAACATTTTCATTGAAATTCTGCATTCGCTGGTCTTGTGGTCACTGCCTTTTTGATAGAACAACTGCATACGATTTTCTTCTTGAAGAGAAATTTAATCTCCGTTTTTTTGTGAAAATATAATTTTAAAGATGGTAATATGACATGCTTCAGACCAAAAGAATTCATATTTTGAATCCTTCATTCCATTTCTCGACGTTTCGAAAACATCTAGTTTTTCTCGTCAGGATAACAAATTTATTGAGTAGATAAATTTATAAACATCGTCATCATAATTAAAAAAGTTTCAATTTCTCCTTTTCCATTTTTCTTTAAGGTCTTCGTTTCCAGTAGTGATGCATGGTGATCATTTTTGGACAAAGTCGAGATTTGCTTGTGATATGCTCCTTACTTTTGGGTGGCATTTGTTGAAAGTAGTAAGAAGGATATTCCTCGGGGATAATGGATTTTTCTCTACTAAGCGAAAGTGAGAAGAAATTATCTTATAAGATAGTAAGAGACAGGAGAGGTAGGGGAACTATAGGAGGTAGTGAGAGGGAATTTTGCTATTTTTGTAAAGGAGGGATGTATGGTTGATAGATTTCGAAGTAGGTGAAAGGAGGGTGTCATGTGTCCATCTCATAAGATAAGAAGAGTAATCTAGAGAGTACAGGAGGAGAAAGTGAGAACATAAATGTCAAAGGAGGTGGAAAGTGGGAGTGATGTGTCTATCTCGTAAGATAGAATGAGATAGGTTGGAAGAGTGATCTAGAGACTACAAGAGGAGGAAGTGAGAGGATAAATTCAAGGGAGGTGTAAAGAGGGATTGACATGTCTATCTACTAACATAGAAAGAGATAGCTAGTCGAGCGGGTGTTTTTGATTTCGATTTTCTTCTGTAAAGAATTTGATTAGCGGAGATACAATTCCTTAGTAAGTGGGGAAGGGATGAAGTTAGTCAGTGTGCTGGCTGAAATGGCTGGTATGCCAGCTGTCTCAGCGGAAACGGGCGGGCTGGTATGCCAGCTAGCCCGTTAGCGGAGGGAAAATGGGGAGGGAGGATTAGAGTAACAAGAAAAATTTATGTTTAGTTTGAGTTTCATTCCTGATTTTTATTTTACTATGATTTTACAGAGTCGGAGTTCTTAATAGTAGAGTTCATCCTCACATAAGGGTGAATGAGATGCGACGTCAAGTGGCCTCTGGCTGGCTTTCAGCTGTAGGGTTTAGTGTGAAGGCTCTGGCCACCAGGTCCCAAACACTTCTGCCGTTCTGGACCCGTGCGCGCCCTTTTAACCGGGAGGCTGCGTGAGCGTTGCGTGGGAATGGAGCGGAGAGGGTAGAAAATCGTTGGAGGGAGATGCGCGCGTCGAGTTTCGCGGGCGCTCTACTCGCAACTCTCGCCCTGCCGCCGTGCTGACGTCACTGCGCAAAGTACCTATTTCTCTCTCTCTCTCACTTACTCGCAGGTCTAATTACTAGTTACTATAATTTCAAGATGGTTGCCTACTTAATGGATAAACGTCGTCTGCGAGAGTGTTTCAAATCTACCAATAAAAGAGTCTCGCTCTATGTGAGCTTCTTATAACTCTTGATACATATTTAGATGGAACTGAAATGTAATGGAGATCAAGAATTTGCGATGAAAAAAGTCGATCGAGACGAGACGATCATGTCGACTAAATGAAAGTTCGTCTCGATAAGATGAGTATGGTGTTCAAGTTTTTAATATAATCTGACGAGATTTTTGTAAAATTAAAAAACGATCGACATTCATCACTATTCACCACTTATATCTTTACTTAAAAATGGTTTAGTTCATCTTGCTTTTTGAAAATTTATTTGAAAGGTTGTAAAATTACAATCAAAAAAATAATAATTTAGTCGAAGCGTTGAGTAAAGGTCAGAAACAAAACTGACGTTTTTTGTTGCAGATTTAAGTTTACAGTTCGAGTGTTTACCTAACGGCGCTCCTATTCCTGTTGTTCCTCGTGTCAGACATTCTGATTCTCCTGGCAGACATCAATCTCCTGAAAGGGATCTTCCTCCTGGCAGACAACATCTTCCTCATTCTGAAATCAAGTCTCCCCCTTCTGCCGAGCCATCTCTTCTTGTCAGGCCCAGGTCTCCTTCTGCCAGGTCTCCTCCTGCCAGGCGTTCTCTTCGTGCCAGGTCCAGGTCTCCTCCTGCCGGGCCTTCTCCTTCACTTGTACTTGGATATACACGGGAAGATCTTCGATATATTCGGTTTATTCCCAACACGAATCCGAACCAGCGATTCGAGATTCGAAGATACACTTTTCCTCCCGATAAAGCAATTCAACTGCGAGAAGCCAATAATATCCTTAGGCCAATATCGATCGAAGAACAAAATGTATTATCAACGTCCAATGGTGACATCTTTGCAATTTTGGAGGATAAAAAAAAACTTCGTGGAATATATAAAAGAAGATATGACGAACCTTATCAGCAAGACAAACGAGTGAAGATAAACATGAACAGTGGTATGGTTGAAGATATGACCATAGAAGAAATCAAGGAAACTCCCTTAGGTCTGCGTCGCCCAATCGCAAAGAATTTCAAGACAGTAGTTATAGACGAATGGGGGATTGAAATAAAAAAATAAGCAATAATTCTTGATTATTGATTAAGAGAGAAGAAAAAACTTGCACATTCAATCCAAAAGACTTTATACTAACTCTTAAATATTAAAATCAATTTGAAAATAGAAAAAATCGTGTTCTTTTGTTTTGGACCCATTCTCGTTATTGTTACCGTTTCCAGATGTGAATTTTTCCTACTTTCAGAAATTTTTCCTAGTCTTAGAATTTTTAGATTTTTTATTATTCTGAAAAGAAAAGTTTCTGGATTTGAAAAGAAAAATAGTTTTTGAGGCGAAATAAAAATTTCAAGCGACTATTTATTTGTTAAAAACAGTTTCAAGCAATGAAATTCAAAATTGAATTAGATTTTGGGGATTTAAAAATCCATAAAAATAAGGATTTCCAACTCAAAGTTGCACTATTTTGAGAACAAATCACGTCAGTTTAACTTAGAGCTTATTGAAGTTTTTATTACATTTTTTCTTGTTTTTTCCTTCTTGTATTGAAAAAATGCCCTGAGTAAAAACTATTGCTGAGCAATCAAGACATTTTCAATGGTTAATAATTAGTTAGCCTGTTTGGAATAAAGGTGAAAAAATCAACTATTTGGTTGCAAATTGACTTTATTTTCAAATTCAACTCTTCTTTAGAAAATTGGTCTTTTTTGCTCAAAAGCTCAACGGAGTCAGAAAAAACGATTTTTACGAAAGTGTCTGTCTGTATGTCTGTCCGTCTGTCTGTCATTTGACTTAGTCGGTTTTCATCAAATCTCCACGTTTCGAGACCCTCTGAGTCAGAAAAAACGATTTTCACGAAAGTTTCTGTCTGTATGTCTGCCTGTCTTTCCGTCTGTCTGTCATTTAACTTAGTCGGTTTTCATCAAATCTCCACGTTTTGAGACCTCCTGAATGAAAAAAAAAAACAATTTTTACGATGGTCTCTGTCTGTCTGTCCGTCCGCCTGTCTGTCTATTGTCTGTAGTATCTTC
This sequence comes from Andricus quercusramuli, assembly GCA_932178445.1. Taxonomy (NCBI): domain Eukaryota; kingdom Metazoa; phylum Arthropoda; class Insecta; order Hymenoptera; family Cynipidae; genus Andricus; species Andricus quercusramuli. Next base: position 115,667 of record CAKNXH010000625.1, on the reverse strand, counting down.
TAGGCACGATAACTTTCGGAAGATTGATCAGATTGGGTTGTGCTTTGGCACAATTCCTTAGTGCCTAAAAAGAAAAATACGATTTTGTTCACCAGTTATTTTGGATACAAATTCAAAAAGTGAGAGCATTTTCAAAATTTCTGAGAACATTTTTTTTTTTATTTCGAAAATTCTTTATACAGCTATTTATAGTACTCGGGAATTTGAACAACTAACCTACATGACTTTTTCTGATAAGAAGAAAATTATTAGGGTTATAGCATTTTCAAATTGCAAAAAAACAAACGAAAATTAACGTTTCAAGCAGAAATTAATTTTGCAACAGAAAATTTAATTGTTTCACTTTTAGTTGGTAATGTATCTTCTTCGGTGAAAAAAATTAAACTAGTTGCTTGAAGATTCATGTATTTTGTTTCAAATTCGTCATTTTAGCGAAAAAAGTTTCTCGGTTACAAATGCATTTTTTGGTATAAATGTGAAAAATTTTTCTTCAACACTAGGAAGTGAAAAGTATTCTTTACTCCCTAAGGAGTAAAGAGTGACGTCTGATGTGAATAATGAAAATTATCAGCACTTTTCCTTTAGGAAAACTTTAAAATTTCGGCAGCATCTACATTTCTACGTATTAATTATTAATTTTTGTTAATTACTTTTTTATAAATAGATAGATCTAATTGAATTTACCAAATAACAGTCACTGCAGTTGCCTTTTAAGTTCTTGATACCTATCCTTGTTTTTCTTCTTTTTGGCCGTGACGTTGCAGTCGGCCGGAGCCGAAAATTCGATCACGAATATAATTAATTTCTCGAAGTCCTGGAGAACGACATCTGTAAAGATACGTTTTTAAATTTTCATTAAAAAAATCTTGGGCGAATCAACTAGATATATTAAAATTTCCCGTGAGTGAGACAACTTGATATTATCTGACCTAGGTATGAATTAAATAATTTGCTTTTGAAATTTTTCAATTTCTAACAAGATAAATCAATTTCTGACGAAATAATTGAATTTTTAAGCAAGAAGGATGAACTTTGAATTAAAATAATAAGTAAAATAACTGGAATAGTTAAATTTCCAGTTTAAAAAAATCAATATCAACCAAAGAGAAATAAATATTCAACTTTGAAATTATCAACTAGTTAATAATTAACCATTAACTAGTTCATGGTCTGGTTAACATGAAATTGTATCTGTAAATTTAAACTCTTCATTAGGCTTACTTATATCAGTATTTAATTTTCAATATTTCTTGATACGTTTTTTTCAGTATGTAATGAAATCCGACCAAAAATATTTGCTATCCAAAAGCTTGGCCAAGTATTACCAAAAATTATTTAAATGTTGTTTTTTGAATTTAAATTTCAGAACAAAAATTAAAAGAATATATCTTGAACAAAATTGTCAAATTGTAACAACTTGGCGAGATTGGATGTAATAAAAAGTTAATTGTTTTGATGATCGAAACTATGGCCTTTATGGCCGGATAAATTTCCGGCATATTTCGAAATCTTCCAAACGTGAATTTAAGCTCAGCCTTCTATCAAAATTAAGCAAAAAAGCGTGAAAATTGGGAAAAACTACAGGAATCATGTGCAAATCTTTATAAAATAATATTACAAGTTGGATGTGTGACACTACAATATTTTCCTGTCAAATGATAGTGTTCTCGGTGTTCTGAAAATTAATTTTTCAACCAAAAATTCAAGGATTACATTTTCGTTTCTTGATTGAAATTTAATTTTTTTTAACTACAAGTTTAACTATTCCATTTCTGATCTTAAATCAATCTTCTTCAGTTGAAAATTCAACTATTTGGTTGGAAATTAATGTATTCTGATAAAATTTGTCCTTTATCATAAAAGATTAATCTTCTTGCCTGACAATTTTTTTTTGATAAATCAACTGATTAAAAAAATGTTTTGAATGTTGTTTTTTGAATTTTAATTTCAGAAGAAAAATTAGGAGAATTTATATTAAACAAAATTTTTAAATCACAACAACTTGGCGAGATTGATTGTGAAAAAAAGTTAATTGTTTCAATAATCGAAACTATGAAAAAAGTTATTATGGATTTTAAAACTGTTTCTGTTTTAATTTTTTTTTAAGTGTGGTGAGCGTGTGCTTTTCGCTGTTATAAATATAGGATCTAACATCTGTAAAGGGGCTTAAAAAATTTGTTTCGGAATTTAGATTCGTTAAACTGAAACCTATCACGTGCGGTAGCATATGCACCTTTTTATGACTATCATGTTACCTACGAGTCGGCACAAGCCCGTTTGAAAGAGGATATCTCTCTAGAAAATTTGTTGCTTTGAAAAAAAAGTACCTCGAAATCGTGATTTACATACAGTTGTATTGCACTCTAAAAAATTAATTAGGACGTAACACTGCTGTGTTACGTCAATAAGTCAATTAATTCACTGAGAATTCATTAATTTATTGGCTAATGCATTCAATTTGATTTCTTCTTGGATAAGAATTCCTGAGTAACTAGAAGGTAGCAAAAAAAAAAAAAAAAAAGAAGAAGAAAGAAAACAAAATTATTCCACACAAAATATTCCATACACAGGAATTATTACTGTTATATTTTGCCCACACAACATTTTTTCTACAGAAAATAATTCCTACACAGAATTAATTATTGTTTATTACGGCGATTTTTTTCCTACACGAAATATTTTCTACACAAAATATTTTCTGCAGATGATATTTCCTACAAAAAAATATTTTCTACACATGATATTTCCTATACAGAAATAAATGGTAATTATTTTATACTGAAAATATTTTTGAAATATTGTACAAAGGTTATTCTGTCCAATATTTTTCTTACACAGAATATTTTTTACACAGAATTCGGTAGTAATATTTTGTTACAAAGGTATTCTTAAAATAATGTACACCAAAATATTATGTCAAATATTTTTCCTGGACAAAATATATTCTATAGAACATATTCAAAACAGTAAATAAAATACGTTCTACACAAAATATTTCTCACACAGAAATTAATACTTTTATAGCTTTCCTACATCAAATTTTTCCTGAACAAAATAATTGCGACACAAAATATTATCTACACAGAATTCAATAGTTATATTTTATTACAAAGGTATTCTAAAAATATTTTGCACAAGAATATTTGGTTCAATATTTTTTCTACACGAAATATATTCTAAATAACATATTCAAAACAGTAAATAAAATACTCAACAAAAAAATATTTCCTACACATAAATTAATACTTTTATAGCTTTCCTACACCAAATTTTTTCTACACAAAATAATTCCGACGCGAAATGTTCTCTACACAGAACTCAATAGTTATATTTTATTACAAAGGTATTCTCAAAATATTGTACACAAGAATATTAGCTCCATTATTTTTCCTAAACAAAATATATTATACACAACATATTTAAAACAGTAAAAAAAAATACTTCCTACATAAAATATTTCCTACACAGGAATGATTACTGTTATATTTTTTCTACACAAAATATTTTCGACTAAGAATATTTTCTGCGCAGAAATAAATAGTCATTATTCTACACTTAAAACATTTTTGAAATATTATACAAAAGTAACTCTGTCAAATATTTTTTTTACACAAAATATTTTCCACACAGAATTCAATAGTAATATTTGATTACGAAGGTATTCTCAAAATATTGCACACAGAAATATCATGTCCAATATTTTTCCCACACAAAATATATTCTACACAACATATTTAAAACAGTTAGTAACATAATTTCTACATAAAATATATCCTACACAGGAATCAATGCTTTTCTATACTGTTATATTTTTCCGACACAAAATATTGTCTACACATGATATTTCCTACAAGAAATATTTTCTACACATAATATTTCCTACACAGAATTCGATATTGAATACCGTAATATTTTTCGTACACGAAATATTTTTGACACATAATATTTCCTATACAGAAATAAACAGTCATTATTTTATACTGAAAATACTTTTGAAATATTGTACAAAAGTTATTCTGTCCAATATCTTTCTTACACAAAATATTTCCTACATAGAATTCAGTAGTAATATTTCACTACAAAGATATTCAAAAAATATATTTTACACAATATATTTAAAACAGCAAATAAAATACTTTCTACATGAAATATTTCCTACACAGAATTAAATATTGTTTAATACTGTCATTTTTTTTCCTAGACAAAATATTTTTCACGCATGATATTTCCTATCAAAATTATTTTCAACACAGAAATGAATATTAATTATAAAGCTATTCTCAAAATATTGGGTAAAATTGTAAAACTCTTCTAGGTATAAAACCAACCATTCACCTAGAAGATTGATAATGTTGATGTGAAAAAAAATTGTTTTTCAATATATTTCAAACACATTTTAAGTGTGTTTTCAAGTTAAAAAGATGAATTTTTAACCAAAATTATGAATCTTCAACCAAAACAATGAATTTTTAACCGAATAATTCGTTGAATTTTCAACCCAAAAGTTTTATTTTCTACAAAAAAGGATACAGATTCAACCAAATATATAAATTTTTAATTAAAAAGTATGCATTCACAACCTGAAAATAGTACAGTACAATTTTCAGTTAGAAAAGTAAATCAAAAATATAGCTCAAACATAAATATGAATTTTGGACACATGAATTTTTGATTTAAAACATAAACTTTCTACCACAAATAAAATGATTGAATTTGCAGTCAGTTTATCAGCCAAAAAATAAACAAATTTTCAACAAAATAGTTAAATTTACAACCAAAGAAATGAATTTTTCACCAAAAAGATAAATTTTCATTTGATGGGAGCAGCCTTCTACCGAAAAAGATGGATTTTCAATGAATAGTTGAATTTTTACCTAAAACAGATAAATTTTCAACTGAAAAAAGAATAGATAAATTTTCAGTAAAGAAATTAATTTTCAACAAAATTAAAGTAAATTTTCAACGAAATAGTATAATTCCACCCAGAAAGATTAAACTATGAAAAAAAATCGATAAAAAATGGAACAGTTATATTTTCAAATAAAAAAATTAATTCTAAAAAAAAAAAAATTCGCAAACAAAAAGATCAATTTTCAACTGATAAGATAAAATTTCTACTAAAATAGATGAATTTTCAACAAAGTACACGAATTTCTAACCAAATATTTGAATTTTCAATGGAATTTTCAACCAAAAAGATGAATTAGTGAAAAAGAAGATTAAATATTTTTCCACAAAATCCAAATTTTCAATAAAATACAGGAATTTTTAACCAAATATTTGAATTTTCAACTTAAGAAGATAAATTTTGAACCAAACATGTACGAGTCAAATTTTGAGATGGAAAAATTAATTTTCCACTAGAAAACATAATTTTAAACAAAATAATTGAATTTTGAACAAAAAAAAAAGGGTTTTCGAGTGTAATGATGAATCATCAACCAAATAATTGAATTTTTTACAAAGTAGTTCCACTTCTAAATTAGTAGTTAAATTTTCCATAAAAAAATATTAATTCTGGACGAAAAACGTGATATGTTATATTTCAATCACAAGAAGAATTTTAATGTATCACCAAAAATAGTTGAATTTAATAAAAAAGGATGAATTTTCAACAAAATAGTTCGAATCCTCTACCAAATTTATATTTTTACCCCCTCAATCCCTTTGTATTGTGCTCGTGAAAAGCCCCCAAAAATTGCAATATAGCAGTTTTATGTAAAAATTCATTCTAAAGACGGAAGATGGTATTTTTTGAAATTTTTTCATCAATAAGTTTTTTTATTCGATGAACGAAAAGTTTCCAGCTATTTATTAACTAATTTTGAGTTATCCAAACTAGTATTATTTGTTCAAAGATTTTTTCCCGCCTGTAAAACTTGAAAAGTTATTTTTTTCATGATTGATGATACATTTGTTAAATTTACAGAATAAATAATATTTTTTCATTAACATATTTAAATAATTACACAAGCAACACACATTATGTAGCTTATTGTTCAGTATCATTTATACCAAAAATAATAACTTTTAACGATTTGAAGGCGAAAAAATGGTTCATATAAATAATAATTGTTCAGACAATTGAAAATTAGTTCAAATATAGATGAATTATAATGAAATTGATTTTCCCAACTTTCAATATACTTATAAGAAAAAACACAATTCCTGGTGAATATATTGAATTCACTCTTATTTTTGCCATATAGCGTGAAAAATTAGGAAAAACTACAGGAATCATGTACAAATCTTTATAAATAATGTTACAAGTTGGATGTGCGGCACTGCGATATTTTCTTGTGAAATGGTAGTGTTCTCGGTGTTCAATATCATTATTTTTAAAAGAATATTGACAAATGTGGCAATTTGTCGTATCATTGTTCCCAGAAAAATAATAACCTCTCACGATTTACTAAATGAAAATTGTTTAAATAATCACCAAATATGTTAAACAATAACTTTCATCCTTGAAATTCATCCACTGTATTATTTGTCCCAAAAATAATAAGTTTTCACGATTTACAGACAACAGAAATGGTTGAAACAAATAATAATTGTTTAAACAATTGAAAGTTGGTCAGAAGATACTTACCTTCAAGGCATAACTAATATTGTCATTTGTATTGTATTGATTTGTATCATTACTATTTATTTCTGTGTAGGATATATTCTTCATAGGAAGTATTTTGTGTACAAAAGCATATAATGACTGTGAATTCTGTGTAGAAAATATTTTGTGTAGGAAGAATATAACAGTATTGAACAATAATCAATTTTGTATGGAAAATATTTTGTGTTAGAAAAAAATAACAGTATTGAACAACAACAACCATATAGGAAATTCATGTATCCAAAATGAAAGTATAACGTGAATCTGTATTAATTACAATGGAAGATTGTAATAATGTTTTGAGGACTCTAATGTTGGCATAATCATTGTAGTATTTATTTTTTTTATTATCCGGATATCTTTATTTTTGGATATTTCCAACATCTTTTTGAAATAGATCTATCTTGAAGATTTGCAAACAAGGAATCAAATGTTGAAAAATGCAAGATTTATTGAATGATGCTACACCATGCAAAAAACTAAATGAGAACTCAGAAAAAGAATGTAAATACAAAACTTTTGAATCATTAAATTCATGTCAATTTAGTGGTTATTTTGGAAAAGGTATTTTACTTAAAGATATTTTAGTTCATGATACTAACATACCTAGAATTCATGGTTTATCTAAAGTTCAGAAACCCAATTGTCCACTTCGACCTGTTGTTTCATTGATAAATTTACTGACACATGCAATGGCTTATATAATTAATAATATTCTTGGAAAAGTTCTAATGGTACCAGAAACTCTAGTGGAAAATTCTTTTGAATTTAAAAATACAATAATTAAAAAATCGATTGGTCCTGATCACATTGTAGCTTCTCTAGATGTGTCATCTTCATCCACTATTATTCCAATCGACTTAGGAATTAATATTATTTTGAGTAGATAAAGTAACATAAAAAATTTCACAGATTCACCTCTTGTAACATTTAAAGCAGGAATCAAATTTCTGATGGAACAAATAGTAATTGAACTCAATAATAATTTTCATAAACAAATACATAGAACACCTATGGGGTTCCTATCTTTCGACTCATTATCGATACATCTCTGAAATTGTCCTACGAATCATTCCAAAAGTCAAACATTCAATTAAAAAAAATAATGATTACATAAATATATAACTTCAAACACATATCAATAACAAAATAAAAACAATGCAAGATTCTTTATCCATACAAACAAATATAAAGGATGTTCCTAATTTCATAATCAAGTCTTTAGCTTCTATTTATTTTCATGGACATCTTTTGAAATTGAAGGAATTCCGAATGATTTCAATATCAAGAGAACTTTTTCAATTGATTCAAAACTTGACAAATTCATAAAATTAGGAAAAGTCTCTCTGACATTTTGGGTAAATATTATACTTTCACACCATGAACCTAAATAATTTAAAAGACTAATAGCAGAAATTCTCCTTATTGAGGAAAATGGTTATAATTGTTCAGATATTTTATTTATGAATTTTTATCTTTTCAGAATTTTCAATAGAAAATATTCTATCATTGCAGTTTTTAACTGATATTCAATAATTTATCAACAGTTTTTTGTAACAATATTTTTTAATGTCTGTTGGAAATTTTTTATTCTTCCTGCATTTTAGTTACTTAAATGATTCAGAAATCTTAGAACCTCTTTTTCTCGTATTGGATCTGAAAAATCGAGCGGAACAAAAGTTTTGTTTCCTTTCCACGAAATATTTTTCTTAATTTTATTACTGATCTATACATTTCTTTAACAATTCTAATGGAACCTAATAATTCACACAGGATGACGTTTATTCATTATAATATTTAATTTGAAATGAAGAAAACTTAATTGTTAAATATACATCAATGTTCATTTCTTAACCTCATAACATAACATAACATAACATGACATGACATGACATGACATGACATGACATGACATGACATGAC
>CAKNXH010000625.1:95717-107124 GCA_932178445.1 Andricus quercusramuli | reverse complement strand
ATGACATGACATGACATGACATGACATGACATGACATGACATGACATAACATAACATAACATAACGGTAAAATAATTTTTCATTCCTAATTTTCAAAATTTTGAAATTTCATTTCTAAGATTTACAATTGAAGATTCATAAATTTGGAATCTTTATTGCTCAAAATGGATTCATTCTGAACGTTTTTTTTCAGAATTTGATAATTTTTTAGGTTTTTTTCAATAGTACAATTCTGAAGATAACTAATGAATAATAATTCTTCAATTTCAACGATTTTCAATTTGAAATTCTCTCATTTTCAAGATTTGAAATTCGAGATTAATTACTTTGGAATATTTTTAAAAGTCTTGAAATCTCTTATCGTCCAGTGAAAACATAGAAAACTTTTGAAGTTTTATAAAATCTCTTCAAATCTTTAAAATCCAATTAAAATTCCCTGACATCCTTCAAAATAAGGTAAAATAATTGGGGGTTTCTTCAAATATTTTTCAAATTATTCAAAATCCCGTGAATTCTGATAAAATATTTCAAATCTCTTTCAACCTTTTATAATATCGGAAATTTCTTACAAAATACCTTAAATGGTTTAAAATTTTCTGAAATTCGCTGATACACTTCTGAACAATTTAAATTTTCTTAAAATCCTTTGGATTCCCCTAAAATCATCAAAACTCCTTTAAATAAAAAAAAAACCGAAAAAATTTCTGAAAATCCTTTAAAATTTAGCTCAAAATCTCTTCAAATCCCTTCTAGTTTTTCAAAAATCTCTAGAAATTGGTCAATTACGTGCGTGGAATTCCATGAAATCTTCAAGATCCCCTGAATATGAATTTAAATCTTCAAAATCTGTAAAAATCTTTCTTAATTTCTTCAAATTATTTAAAATCGTTTACGATATTCAAAAAAATTTCGAATGGTTTAGGTTTAGTTCCAAAGTAATAATTAGAAGTCTTAAAAATTTCAAAATGTATGGAAAAAATAAAAGACTTTGAGACAGTTCTTTTAATTTTTCAGGATTTAAAATTTTTTTAGGTAAACTCTATTTTGTGCGGCGTCCAGAGAATGAAAAAATTATTCTTAAGATTCATGAAAATATTTTTAATGATTTTTTTCTTAATGAATTCTAAAAGCAAAATGAAAAATATTAAGAATCATTTTAAATGATGTACTGAAATTTTTAAAGAAAGTGTAAAAGATGGTAAAGAAAAATGTTGCCATAATGCATAATTTAGAAGAAATTTAAGTAAGTTTCTAGAAGTCTTGAAAGGACAAAAGAATAATAAAAACTCAGAAGAGATTTTAGAAATTTTATAAGAATTTGTTTAGTTTCCTCGGAAAAATTCAACTGATTTTTCATATTGAAAAACTAATTTTAACAGATTATTGAAAAAGATTTCGAAACATTTCGTAAAATTAATTTCAAAAGAATTTGAAAAATTTTGATAGGATTAAAAAAGGAATTTTCTTAAGAGTTATTTCCTTGAATTTAGAAAAAAGTAGAAGATTCTGAAGTAAAATGTTTCAATTCGGTAAGATTAGAAAACAAACAAAAAATCCGGCAAAATCAAGAAATATTTAGGAGACTTGATAATATTGGGAAAGAATTTTAAACTATAGAAGATTTTAGAAAATTCAGTTTTTTTAAGGCGAAATTTTTTTGTAAATTCCCAGCAAAATTTGGAAGTTTTCAAGGCTATTTTTTACATTTCGAATGATTTTTCAAAATGTTAAGAAAAATTCGAGTCAGTTCGCAATATTTGCAGGAATTTAATAGGTTTAGAATAGATTCGGAATATTTTCCAACTTGGAAAAATTCCGAAAATTTATCAACGATTTTTTATTTCTTCCAAACTTCTAAAAGTCCCGAAAATCTTTATAAAAAACTCGAATTTTTCTCAATATTTTGTAAAATCCTGTAAAATCTAAAATTTTGTTTTAATCTTCCAGATACTTGTTTGACACATCGGAAATATTTAAAAATCTCTTCTAACTTTCCCAAGAATATTATCGAAATATTAATGTAAGTTTGAAAACAAATTGATGATACTTTTTTCCTTGTAAGTAATTTCAATATTTGAGTGACTAAACAAAAAATTCGAAAAGTATTCAGTGTTACATCAATAGTCCATTGTGCACCAAGGAACTTAAGTCGGTCATTATACGCCGCTGCAATGATACGTGGACAATAATGGATAGTGGATAGTGGTGGGAGCAGTACAATAATGGCTTCATTATTGTACAGTACAATAATGACCCCATTATTGTACAGTACAATGATGAACCCATTATTGTACAGTACAATAATGGCCCATTATTGTACAGTACAATAATGAGGTCATTATTGTGCTCCTTCCACCACTGAACCATAAATGGCTACTTAATTTCCTGAAAACAGGCACGTAATACGCGCGAATGATGCCTGCAGTGTATAAAATATTTTTTTAAATTATGTCTATACATCGTTTCATCCTAAAAATCTTTCTTTATATAAAAAATAGAATAACGAACCTTATTTTGCCTGCCAGAAATACATTAATGGTATCTATTAATGAATAAGTTATTGATATAGCCTACTCAAGAATAACGAGACTATTATTTCGAAGCCTCTCTGTTTCAGGAGGGATGAGCGAATGCCCTTTACCCTTGAGATATCATATTTATTTGAGCCTGATCGTTATGGAAGATTGCGTTCATATTATATACGTCCTCGATCAGACACCACCTCAGAACATCTTTATTGAAGCGTCTCATTTACACGCCACTAGAAAAAGCACATCTGAGGTGGAGTGAAAAAATTGTGCTAAGAAAATTCATTATTTATAACAATAATTATTTTAAACTAGCATCATACAACAAGCTTCTTTACAGTTTTTTTTTTAAATCAAAATAATTTTTAACACAAGTCCAAAATGATAGAGGAATTATTATGGAATTGTTTTTCCCAACATTCAATATACTCATAAGGAAAAACATCATTCCTGGTTAATAAATTAAATTCACTGCTTTGTTTGCAATATTTTATGGAAATTTTGTTTTCATCGACATTTAAATCTAATGCTAAGTTTTCAAGACAACTATAGGTATACATCGGAAAGAGTCGATAAATCTAAGCTTCACATTTGTATCCTTTAGAGGTTTTGTAAATTAAATATAATTTTCTTTCTTTATTCATCGGAGATAATTTGATTTTATCCTCAAAGCATGTAGCTTAGTCTTCTATCAATAATTGAGCAACATACCGTGAAAAATTGAGAAAAAACACAGAAATCATGTGCGAATCTTTATAAATAAGATTACAAGTTGGATGTGCGGGACTGCAATATTATTATGTGAAATGATAGTGTTCTCGGTGTACAATATCATTATTTTCAAAAGAATTTTGGCAAATGTGGCAAATAGTTGCTGCTTGAAATTATTTTTTTTTTCTAAAGTCAATGCTTCCATTGCGATATAATTTTTTTAAATATGAATAAACTATTTGAATATTTATCTTTTTTTAGGTAAAAGTTCATATTTTTGTATGAAGATTGCTTTTTTTTCGCCTGGAAATTATTTTCTTCAACTAAAAGTTCAGGGATTTCATTTTTCATTAAAAATTTTTGTTTTTTAGTTAAAAATTTAACCATATCCTTAAAAATTTGTTTTTTTCTTGTTTGAAAATTTGTTTTTTTCAATTATCAGTTGAATATTCCATGTTTGATCCTAAATGAATGTATTTTGGTGGAAAATTGAACCACTTGGTGGACAATTCTACTTTTTTTGGTATAAAATTAGTCTTCTTGCTTGAAAAGTCATCTTTTTGTAGAAAATTCTTTTTTCCCATCAAAAATTATAATCTCTAACTTAAAGTGTGACTATTACATTTTCGATTGTAAAAAATTGATTTAAAAAAATTGAAAATTCAACTATTGGTAGAAAGTGCATTGTATTTTGGTTGAAACTATCCACATAATATATTTTTTATTGTAAATTGATATTTTTTAGTCGAAAATTTAACTATTTGGTTGAAAATTCATGAATTTTATTAAAAAGTTGTCTTTTATAGTGAAAAATTAAACTTTATAGTTCAAATGTTTTTTTGTTGTTAAATATTCAACTGTTTGATTGAAATGAATCCTTATTGTAGGAAATTAAACAATTTTTTTCGAAGACCATTTTTTGTTATTGATGAATCAACCGATTAGTTGAAAATTCGTCTTTTTGATTAACTATTTCATGTTTTACTGTAAATTTTTATTTTATTTAAAAATTCAACTGTCTTGTAAAAAATGCATGTATTTTGTTTCAAAACGGAAATTCATATCTCAAAACTTGTGAATTATGGTTAAGATCATAGTAAATATGGCGACTTTTTCGAATTTTGTCGAGTGCTTTATTGACAGTCATCAAAAATATATAACCATTTGTCCGTGATAAGTGCAATTATTTTTAAATTAGAATGGTAATAAGGTAAAGGTACCTATTATGAAACAGTTTGACAAATAATTCGATTTATAAATAATTTAAAGGTATATTTTTTAATACAAATTAATTACTATATTAATGATTATGAAAGTTAGGCTTCTTATCTATATAAAAACCCAGTATGGTTTTGAAGTTTTGAACACTGAAAACTAATTTTAATTATCTAACCTCCACACTCGGGAAAATTGACTGTCATTTACCCGAGTCAGAAGGCTTGATACCTATAATTTGTTTTATCTCGTGTAATCACATATTTTGATTATTTTACATGTGTAATACATTAAATTACACCTTGAGGTTCATAGATCTGAGATTACTGCACTTTTTTTTATTTAGATGCAACTTTATTTATTAATTCGTTGTTTCATAATACGTACACGTTTTTTAAAATGGTCCTTATTTATGGAACGGAGAAACATGGGTGCTTCATATCGAAGGGCACGTTTTCAACGCTTTCTCCTATTTATGGAACAGAGGAACTTTTACAATAAATTCTGTTTTTCAATATATAAAATGAACCATGTTATCTTATTAACATATAATACTCAAACTTTGAGTTGAACAAATTAATTGTCAACCAAAAAAATATTAATTCTCAACAAAATAGTCGAATTTTCAAGCAAAGTGATCAATTTTCAAATGAAATGATGAATGTTCAACTGGAATAATTGAATTGCAAACCTAGCACATACATTTTCAACTAAAATGACGACTCTTTGACTGAAATGGTGGAATTAACATTTGCAACCAAGTTGTTAAATTTCCAACTGAGAATGATGAATTTTTAACCAATAGTTGAATTTTACAGAAAAAATAGAGAAGAATTTTCCACCAAAAATAGAATAGTCCAACGTTAAGTTTCGTTCACGAAAACTATCATTTGTAGGTTAGGTTTCTCAATTTTAAATGGAAACTTGTATTCAATTTATTTATCTCTATGAATGATTGAAATAAAAATTCATTGTACCATTCAGTTCGATTTGATATAGAAAATAATATTAAATAAGCCATATTAATAAAAAAAAACACACTTCTTTGCTGTTCCGTAATACTGACATGTATTATGGAACACAGGTATAAGAGTCCAAAAGTTGTTTCATAATAGCTACATAAAGGTCGTTCCGTATTTTCATAAATACAATTATTTTCATCAAAACTTACAAATAATTTTTACATTATCTGTACATATAATTTTGAAAATTCAATTAAGATACTTGTTTAACAACATCGAAGACATCTAAAAGGATGATATAATTGTAATGGAGGTATTCTAAAGAAAAATTAAACTTTTATTATACAAATTATAGCCCACATTCAATTACACAACTTCAAAGTAAATAATCAATTTATGTTACTGAATTGAGAAACAAATTTAATTCAATCTTTATTTAATTTGAAATTTTGAACAAAATAAATTCACTAATATTTAATTGAACTGATTACAACATAAAAACATGAAGCTATTATTTTCATGGAAAGATAAAAATAATTTGCACTTCATATGTTTTTAAATTTTAAAATTCATTTAAGAACATTTTATTTATTAATGAGCTTTTGAATAATTCCAGACAATTTAATTTTTGATAGAATCAAATAACAATAATATGTATGATGATAATTTAAAAATCAATAACAAAAAAAAACTTATGTAAAATAATGTTTAATTTTACTGTCATTAAAATATTCAAATACATTTCAATTTATATATTTTTAAAAATTTTTAATTGCATTTCTAAAAATTTGAATGCAATTAAATAACCTTGAAGTAAATAATCAATGTACGTACTTATTTAAAAAAATTAAAATTCAATTCTTATGTGATTTATTATTATTAATGAAAGAATTTAATCAGCTAATAATAGAATAATCATTTCAGGACATGAAAAGCATCAAATAATTATCTGAAAATTTGAATTATTAATAACCTTTTAAGCTAATTTCAAAAAATCAGATAACTTCGAAATTTTAAGTCAGATACTCATTTCACAAGATCAAAAACATTTAGAAAATTATGTAAGTAATTGCTATTAAAACATACAACAAATTTTTACTTTAACTAATTTTTTTTTAAATTTGAACTTTGAGTTCTTAAAATTCAATTTATTAATAACCTTTCAAACTCGTTCCAGAAAATGTAAGTTTTAATAGAATAGAATGATAATTAATTAATCAGTTCACAACATAAAAAGCATTAACCAATTATTTTCATTGAAGCATTCAAATAATTTTTACATTATATTCTCCTTCAAATTTAAAATTTCATTTATATACATTCAATGCATTATTAACCTTTTGAACCAATTTGAAAAAAAAACTAAAGCATATGTACATATAATCTTGAAAATTGAATTCAGATAGAGTTATGTCAGGTCACAAGCATTTGAAACTATTATATAATTGCAATAGAGGTATCTCAAAGGAAAAATAATTTTTACTATAAAAATAATAGCTAATCAATTTATAATACTTAATTTAAAAAGAAACAAATTCGATCTTTATTTAATTTAATTTTTTTAACAAAATTAATCGACCAATAATTAAGGAAATGTTTACAACATAAAAAAGCATGCAACTATTATTTTTATAGAAACATTCAAATAATTTTTACTTAATATTTTTTTTAACATAGTATTTAGATATAATTTTGAAATTTGAATTCAGATACTCAGTTAAGCAATAATCTTTCAATTTTATTGAAATATTCAAATAATTTTTACTTTATATTTTTTTCAAATTTGAACTCTCATTTCTGATAATTTGAATTATGAATAAACTTTTAAACTAATTCCAGAAAATGTCAGTTTTAATAAATCAGTTAATAATTAATTAATTAATCAGTTCACAATATAAAAAGCATTCAACAATTATTTTCATTGAAAAATTCAATTAATTTTTACATTATATGTACATGTTTTTTGTTCTAAATGTGACTTCTATACATTTAATTCAATGATAACCTTTGAAACTGATTTAAAAAAAATTAAAATGTTTACGTACATATCATTTTGGAAATTTAATTCATATAGAGTCATTTCACAACGTAACACTTTAACACAATTAATCAATCAGTTCATAAAATAAGAAGCGTGGGACTATAAGTTTCATTGAAAATTCAATTACTTTTTACTTTATATTTTTTCTTCAAGTTTGAGAATTAGGAAAGATTGTACTTCATAATATATCACTGCGGTGGCGCCACGATCTGAGGGCATTTTGTCATTCATCTCATCTAATCGAGTAGAATATAGTATAGTACATACAGTAATATGGGCCGGAATATAACGCGCATATCGTTTTACGCCATGTATTGAGAAAGTCAGTCATAAATGCCAAAGATATAATATCTTCAAAAACAACTTACACTAAAAGTAATAGTACAAATGAATAAATCAAAATAATTATCGGCGATCGATAAAATGAGAAATCTACTTTTTTAATTCTGTTAGTTTTAATTTTAAAATATAGAGGTCACCCTATATGACTTACTATACTACCACGAAATCAAACTGACTAAAGTCACGTGTACGCTACTGCGCATGCTCTGCGAGTTTCTTGTGGTAAACCCTGAACTTGTGGTAATCGTTGAAGTAACTGCGCATGCTCTGTGATTTTAGCGTTACTTTTTCCACTATCCGATGTTCGTTAGCGTATCATTTACTACAAAATGGCAACTACCATGATCTGGACCAATGGTGGTTACCTGTTTTTACATGAAGGATATTAACTTTGCCTAAACTCAATAAAACTTTTAATAGCTGTTTCGCATTCAGAAAAGATCAGCGCATTCATTGATATAAACATTTTGTAAATATATTCTACTATCGTTCAAAAATTAACGAAAATCTCAAAACCTCCTCAAAATTTGTCTCATGATAGGAACCTTTTCCTTAAGTGCAATGTTTTTAAAAATCTCGTGTCCTGATTTCCAGACCAATTCCATCCATACTTCACACTGTTCTTTGCACTGCTGTGAACTACATAGCAGAAGACGCTTTTTCACTGACAAACAACTGACAAATTATTCCGAGATGGTTTAAAAACACGGAATTATCTTAATTTCATGTAAAGTTTATTCGATAAGGTTAATTCTTGTTGCAGCGAAACTTTCGTCGGAAATCGATGTAAAATTGATCTTCTGTTTTTTCTGTGTTCTCAGCAAATTCGTCTTTGGAATTATTTTCCCAAAATCAGATTAA
Source organism: Andricus quercusramuli (assembly GCA_932178445.1). Lineage (NCBI taxonomy): Eukaryota > Metazoa > Arthropoda > Insecta > Hymenoptera > Cynipidae > Andricus > Andricus quercusramuli. The sequence continues at coordinate 98,464 of CAKNXH010000625.1, read as the reverse complement.
TTCCTCCGATACACAGAAATCTAAATCTTTCATTTTCGAGTGCAGTAATCACGAAGGAATAGTAAGGAGTGGTATCACCCTATGTGTTTGGTGAGCAGAGGTGGAACAAGTGTCGTCCAAGAATTCGTTAATGCTTGCTACGAATGAAAACTCGTACGCTCCCCCGTGCACATGCGCAGACCTGTTTTCGCAGTCACATGTTATACCCACTCAATATGTTACCTTTTGACATCTCGATGCACATGTCGGTTATGTTCGTTTGTTTATGTTCGTTCAATACACAAGTTCGAAACTTCAAACGCGTGTTGACATCGTTGGCATGGCAAACGCCAGTGCGCATGTGAACGGGGGAGCATACGAGTTTTCATTCGTAGCTAGCATTAACGAATTATTGGACGTCGCTCGTCCCACTCCCCACTTACAGGGATACTACTCCTTACTATTCCTTCGTGGCAGTAATACAAGATTTCGATGAAATTCCCGGCTAGATGAATCCAAATAGTTGGTAGGCGGATGAGGGCATTTATTATCCCCGCATTTAGAATGTTGGTAGATGGGGAAAGGGGATGCCTCCGGACATCGAAACCGGGAATTCGAGGCGTTTTCTATTGTGACCTTTTCAATGCCTAAGTTTGCAGCTGGCAGCGGAAACAAATTTCTAATGTCACATTAAACAAGCGGTGACAAAAGGACGTCATTCGACACGAGCCGTATATTGGCCACTGGCCAGGGTGCCGATTGACGTTGACAATACGCCACAAGAAGAACAATTAGAGAAATTCGTTTCGCACACGCTTATGCGATTCTAGTCATTTTTAATGCTCGTGACCTACCTTACTTTTAGCACACACGTGCCTTCACTAGATATAGGACTTCCTTTATTTATTATGACTTTTGCATTGACAGTTTCTCTTATTCTATTCAACATTGGATCCTAACTAGTCAAATAATTCTATACAAACAATTTAAATTGACAGATTGAGATTATTGGCTCTAAATTATGGGGTCGAATAAATAGGGTGATCTGTTCATGTTTCCCTAATTTTCCATGAATTTCCCATGATAACCACGATTTACAACTACAGAATTAATTTTTTACCCACAAAGAAAAACATTTGCAAAATAAACGAATTTTCAAGAAATTATCTGAATTTTCAAAAGAATAAACAAATTTTCAACAAAATAGATGAATTTTCAACTGGAGATTATCAGTTTTCACAGACGAAATCATTAAATTTTTGTGGGAAAATAAATATTCAAGAAAAAACCAATTTTAAATAAATATTTGACTTTTTTACTAAAATAGTTGAATTTTTAACCCAAAAAGTAAAATTTGCAACAAAATAGTTTTTAACAAAATAGTTGAATTTTTAAGTTACAAACCAGAATTTTCAACAAGAAAGTTAATTTTTAACAGAATAGTTCATACTTTGCAAAAATATTCGAACTTTTATTCCAATAAGTAAAATTAAAAAAAGAATAATTTTCATTCAAATAGTTGACATTTTTACCAAAATAGTTGAATTCTTAACATAAAAAGTGAAATTTTCAACCAACAAATTAAAACTTTCAATAAATAGTTGACTTTTTTACTGAAATAGATGAATTTTTAAGTTACGAAATGGAATGTTCAACAAAAAAGTTTATTTTCAATAAAATAGTTTTTTTTTTTTACCAAACTAGTGAAATTATAAACAAGAAGAGTAGAATTTTTAACCAAAGAATTAATTTTTTTAAATAAATAGTACTAAAATAGTTGAATTTTCAACCCATAAAGTAAATTTATCTACAAAATAGTTTTTACCAAAATAGTGGAATTTTAAGTTAAAAAGTAGAATTTTCAACAAGAAAGTTAATTATTAACAAAATAGTGACACTTTTCCCAAAATAGTCTAATTTCTATTCAAAAAAGTAAAATTTCCACACAAAAATTAATTTTCAATAAAATGGTTGACGTTTTTACCAAAATAGTTGAATTCTTAACATAAAAAGTAGAATGTTTAAACAAAAAATTTTATTTTTCAATAACTACTTGACTTTTTTACTAAAATAGTTGAATTTTTAACCCAAAAAGTAAAATTTTTACCAAAATAGTTGAATTTTCAAGTTGAAAAGTAGAATTTTCAACGAGAAAGTTATTTTTTAACAAAATAGTTGACACTTTGCCAAAATAGTCGAATTTAGTTCCGAAACGTAAAATTTAGAAGAAAAAAATAATTTTCATTAAAATAGTTGACATTTTTACCAAAATCGTTGAATTCTTAACATGGAAAGTGAAATTCTCAACCAAAAAATTAAAATTTTCGATAAATAGTTGACTTTTTCACTAAAATAGTTGAATTCTTAACATAAAAAGTAGAATTTTTAAACAAAAGTTTTTATTTTTTAATAAGTAATTGACTTTTTTACTAAAATAGTTGAATTTTTAACCAAAAAGTAAAATTTTTATCAAAATAATTGAATTTTCAAGTTGAAAAGTAGAATTTTCAACACGAAAGTTAATTTTTAAGAAAATAGTCGACACTTTGCCAAAATAGTCGAATTTCGTTCCAAAAAGTAAAATATAAAAAAAATAATAATTTTCATTAAAATAGTTGAAATTTTTACCAAAATAGTTGCATTCTTAACATAAAAAGTGAAATTTTCAACCAAAAAATTAAAATTTGCAATAAATAGTTGTCTTTTTTACTAAAATAGTTGAATTTTTAACTCAACAATTAAAATTTTCAAAATAGTTGACACTTTAC
>CAKNXH010000625.1:12086-95617 GCA_932178445.1 Andricus quercusramuli | reverse complement strand
TTTTTAACTCAACAATTAAAATTTTCAAAATAGTTGACACTTTACCCAAAATAGTCTAATTTCTATTCAAAAAAGTGAAATTTTCACAAAAAAATTACTTTCTAATAAAATAGTTGTCGTTTTTACCAAAATAGTTGAATTCTTAACATAAAAAGTAGAATTTTTAAACAAAAAATTTTATTTTTTAATTAGCAATTGACTTTTTTACTAAAATAGTTGAATTTTTAACCAAAAAGTAAAATTTTTACCAAATTAGTGGAATTTTTAAGTTGAAAAGTAGAATTTTCAACAAGAAAGTTAATTTTTAACAAAATAGTTGACATTTTTACCAAAATAGTTGAATTCTTAACATAAAAAGTGAAATTTTCAACCAAAAATTTAAAATTTCCAATAAATAGTTGACATTTTTACTAAATAGTTGAATTTTTAAGTTAAAAAGTTGAATGTTCAACAAAAAAGTTTATTTTCAGCAAAATAGTTGTCTTCTTTACCAAAACAGTAAAATAATAAACAAGAAAAGTTGCATTTTTAACTAAAAAAATTTATTTTTTAATAAATAGATTTAACAATATAGATGAATTTTCAACTAAAGATTATCAGTTTTCACACACGAAATCATTAAATTTTCGTCTGAAAATAAATTTTCAAGAAAAAACAAATTTTTAACTAATAGTGGAATTCAACTATAGAGCCTAATTTAAGAAAGAAGTTGAATCCTTAACCAGAAAGATGAATTTACAAGATTAATTTTCTGCAAAAAAAAATTAATTTTCAATAAAATACCTGAATTTTCAAAAAAATGAACGAATTTTAAACTAACTACCTGAATTTGCAAGAGAATAAACAAATTTTGAACTCAAAATTATCAGTTTCCAACATAAACTATAGAGCGTAATTTAACAAAAAAAGTTGAATCTTCAACCAAAAAGATAAATTTACAACAACCAGATTAATTTTCGAACCAAAAGGACCAATTTTCAACCAAATAAATGAATTTTCAACAAATTACCTAAATTTTCAACTGAAAATTATCAGTTTTCAACATGAAACGAAATTATTACATTTTCGTCCAAAAAAGGAATTTTCAAGAAGAAAAAAAATGTTTAATTTTCAAACAAAAAGATAAATTTTAAACAAACCATGTTAATTTAAAAATAAGTTTCAAACGAAATAAAATCAAGTTTTCAAAGAGTTTAATTGAACGATTGAAGCCTAACTTAGAAAATGTTCAATTCTCAACCAAAAACATGAATTTTCAACAAAATATACGAATTTTCAGCAAAACACATAAATTTCCCATTTAAAAATATCGGCTCTCAATATAAAACAAAATCGTTGAATTTTCATTCAAGGAATAAATTTTCAGTTTAGAAAATAAATTTTCAACGACACAAAACAAATTTTCATTTAGTTTAATTCAACCATCAAAGACTAATTCTATTTGAAGTAGTTGATTCTTAATAAAAAATATGAATTTTTAACAAATCAGATTAATTTTCTACCGAAAAAGACGAATATAAAAAAAATACATGAATTTTCAACCTAACAGTTGAATTTTCATCTAAAAATCTCAGTTTCTACCATAAAAAACAAATTTGGAGAAAAAGTTTAATCCTTGATTAAAAGATGAATTTTCAACAAACGTGATTCACTTTCTTTGCAAAAAGACGAAATTTCAATAAAATTCATAATTTTCAACCAAATAGTTGAATTTTCATCTAAAGAAGTACCCTTTTTAAATTATGTAAAATACAATTTTTAACAAAGCAGTTGATTTTTCAACAAAAAATTACTTTTTAACAAAATTGTTCAATTTCATAAAATATTGATTAATTTTCAGATAAAATAGTTTGAATCTTCAACGAAAAAATGCATTTTTAACGAAGAAGAATAATTTTCTACTATAAAAGAAATTTTTTGCATAAAATACGTTAAATTTCAACCAAATAGTTAAGTTTTCAACTGAAAAATAATAATTTACAATTAAAATAGAACAATTAATTTTTTTTTAGTTATAAAAAATAATTTTCTACCAACAAGTTTTTTTTTTAACTAAATACATGCATTTTCTACAAGACGATTAAGTTATAATTAAAAAAAAATTACAATAAAAAATGAAACAGTTTATCAGAAAGACGAATGTTCAACAAATCAGCTGATTTAAAAAAAAATTTCTTTTAAACAAAATTGTTGAATTTCCTACAATGGAGAATAATTTTAATCAAACAGTTGAATATTCAACCAAAAAAGACTTTTAAACTAGAAAGTTCAATTTTTCACTATAAAAAACCAACTTTTCAACAAAATTCATTAATTTTTAACAGAATAGTTGAATTTTCAACAGAAAGAAAGAGATTATCTTACCAAAAAGAATAATTTTCAACTAAAATTACCAATTTTTAACAAAATAAATTAATGTTCAACCAAATACTGAATTTTCAAATAAAAAAAAAATTTGAACTCAAAATGGAATGGTTAAATTTTTAGTTAAAAAATTGAATTTAAGTCAAGAAAAAATAAGAATTTTCAAGAAGATAGTAAAATTTTCAACTGAAAAATAATTTACAATCAAGACAAGTTACATTTTCAATTAAAAGAATGAATTTTCAGGCAAAAAAAAATTCAATTTTCAACGAAAAGGATGAAATTTTAATTAAACAGATAATTTTTAAACAAAAAATGTAACTTTTAAAAAAATATTCTTAATTTTGTACAACCAGGTTGAATTTTTTACCAAACGACAAATTTCTAACTAAACTCATGAATTTTCAACCAAATAGTTGCATCTTCAAATAAATAAGTCCCCTTTTTTCAAGCAAAAATGGAATAGATAAATTTTCAGATAAAAAAGAAGAATTTGATACAAAAATTATTTTGTAAATTAAACTTTTGTAGTTGAAAATTCAACTGATTGGTTGATAATTGAATATTTAAGTAGTCAGTATGAAACTTGCGCCATTTGTGAAAAATTCGCTTTTTGTGCGGAAAATCAATCTGGTTGGTTAAAAATTCATCTTTCTGGTTGAGAATTCAACTTTTTTTCTAAATTAGGCTTTTATGGTTGAATTCAACTGGTTAATAATTTGTTTGATTTTGTTACAAATTTATTTTTCAAACTGGAAATTTAACGATTCCAAATATGAATTTTAAATAAACGGTAAATTTGTTACGAAGATACTTGAATTTTTAAACGAACAATACGAATTTTCCACATAATGCTTAAATTTTCGTTTGAAAAATATTCAGTTGACTTCCCAACACTAAATCGGTACCTTTGGAAGAGTGAATAGTAAAGGCTGCCTGAACCGTTCCCAATTGAAATGCATAATATTGCGCAATATATTGGAATGGGTACTTGCGCACTGCGCAAGTAATTGCCCCATTTTGTCCCACTTAAAAATTGACGCTGGAAAGGTGCGCAACAGTTTCTCTATTTAAAAAAAAATAAAAACAGTATCTTTGCTCCCAATGGAAAATGATGAAATGATTCCCACATGTGAATAACATGTCAAATTGTGCAACAGATATGTCATTGTCGCGCTCGTCGAAAATATGATCAATTAACATAACATACTTTTTATGGTTGGTGCTGTTGTCATTTGTTTTGATGATATCGATATTTTCATTGAACAGTTTTTCATAAACATCTTCTACTCTGGGACTTACTAGATAAAAAACAAAAACACAGTTTAGAACTGGTTCGAATACGTGTCAAGAAACATCTAGCGGGACAAGAATTTAATCGAAATTTATCGAGCGAAGGCGATCTGGCAGTTGATCCTGATAGTTTTGAAGCACGTAAGTTTTTTTTAATTTTTGGAATTTGAGTAATAAAAAATATTCTTGCTGCACGTGAACATTCTCATTGCGGGCTGCGTGCGCGGCCCTTCACATCAGGTTTGTAACTTAAATCGAAAACTGCGTTTTAAGCCCCTGAGGAACTACAATCATACATTGGAAATGAAATTGTTTTTCAATTTGTTTTTCGACTATTTCGAAATTTCCTAATCTGTCGGAAAAATATTTGTTTTGTATTTTTTTTTTAAATTTCAAAAATGTTGAAAAGCATATAACTTTTTGAATTTTTGTCGAACTAGACCTTTATTTTTGGTTCCTAGAAAAGTGTATCAAATGCTGATTCGAATGGATAAATCCGTCAAAAGTTAGCATGGTCAAAACATTCGACTTGGTTGAAAGTTGACCTACTTTGTGAAAAAATCCATTCTTTCCGAAGATTCGTCATTTCAGTTGAAAATTCAACTATTTGTTCACGAATCAATTTGTTAAAAATTCATCTCTTTTGTAGAAAATGTGTCTGTAAGTGGAAAACTTTAAAAATTTGGTGGACAATTGAACTGTTTGGTTAAAGATTAATCTTTTTAAGTTAAAAATTCAAATACTTGGATGAGAAGGGACGATTTTTTTTTGGTTTAGCTGAAGGCCATTCTGATCATAATACTCTAGAACTTTTAATTTGTCGCAAGCTTTGTGCCAAGAAGTAGTAAAGATAACTATATCGACCGTTAACAGAAGCATAATTAGAGATCTGACAGCATTCAGCAACACACCCTTCATACCTTTCATTATAAAAAAGTCCACAATATCAGCCACAAAAATAATGAAGAGACGATTGAAACCATCACCCTGTAGAACCCCCTGAGTTACGTCGACTGTTTCCGAGTAGGATTCACCACATTTGACCCTTAGACCGACGTTGGCATAAAAAGAGACCAAAATCCTAATGATTTTTCGGCTTACATCCAGGTCATTTAGTCTGATCCAAAGCTTTGAATGACTGATTGAGTCAAATGACCTCTCAAAATCTCTATTCCTAGAACCCTAGAGTACAATATTGAAATCGACAGCAAAAAGTGAATGATTTGATTGGTCCGAAATATTGTGGACAGAAAAATCATAAACAGGATTTGCGCAGTCTATACTTGACCGACATAAATTAATCATACAGCAGCGATTGTACAGCAGCCTCTTTTCGTTAGGTAGGTAAATTGAATCAGCTTATCAGAAGACGAACGACCATCGCAGATTACAAGGTTGTACGATTCAAGGGTAGGCTTTCTGCTTTACATCCAAGTTACACAAATTATTATAACCACTGATATTCCAATAACAGATACTAAAGATTGACGTATGCTTACACATTCCTTCATTTGGTGATACACCCGCAAAACTAAAGCTTGAAATTCCTGCCTTTTCTGTAAAAGATCCATCCAGTTAGTCTCTGGACTGACCAGATCCTGCAGGATTTACCCTGTTCATATACTTGTTAAATGAGCCCGCTTCTTGAGAATCTTTCCTAGTTTTCCTTGAAGAAACGAGTTGATCAGGTTTAGAAGGCTTGATGATGGCTATCTTCTTTTCAGAGGTCATACTACCCAGCTGTGTGTTGGGCATAGCAGCTGTATTTGTATTTACAAATGAGGCTGACTCAACACTGTGCTTATGATGTCATAGAGAGTTTCGAAGTGACATGTGCAGGTGACATGTTATTGTTTGCAAGAGTGTTATCGCTCCCGTCGTTAAGCACGTCAATATTGAAAACATTTTATATCATTTTCTCTAGGGTCAACCTTCTCAAAACATCCAAGCTGTGAATGAGGTTATTAACCTTGACTTTCCAGTCCTGCGTTTTTTATTTTAGCTGCTTCCTGGTTAAGGCTTTGCGGATTTTAACATAGTCCGGGTCCAAGTCATGCTCGATGAAAATATTTCTATAAGTTTCGAACGATTTTGAAGGATAGCGTGCTTCATCTACCCTGAACCAGTAAAAGTAAAACAGATCTAATGTTGTCAAAGATGGATTGACCAAGGTGGCGAACTCCACTGATCGACTCCCGGTTAAGTATTACATCCATTTTGGTTCCGAGCAGATTTTGTACTTTTTTGTCCAGGGCAGTTGGTATTTCTATTGGTTCATACATGCCAGAAAGTGTCAAGTCTTTTCTTCTTGTATGCCTATCTGACCGTTGAGCCTGCTTAGCGATCTCCATCTTAAGCTCGGTATTCTCCTTTCGACAGCATCAGTTTTGGCTTCACATCTCTGCAATACTGCTGAGGTGCTTTCTAGGATATTTTTTTCTGCAGAATGTATTTCAGCTTTGAGCTTTTCTTCTAAGCTGGACATCAAGCTCTGCATCTGTTTATAGGTCGCCATATTAAGTTGCGGTTGCGAAAGATTTGTTACCTGAACATATGAGCAGGCGTAAGAAGTACAACAAACCTAGAAGCACTTTACACGTGAATAATGTCTGACCCATATAAATGTCCGCCCCAATTTCACACTAACGACAGTAATAACAGTAGTAACATTCACGGCATGACGGCAACTGGGAGAAATTCTTAGCGCAAGTCAAACACATCATTATAGTTGAAAAATTAAATATTTGGCTGTGAATGAAAATTTTTTCGCAAATTCATATATTTCAGTTTAAAAGTCAACTGTTTTCTCAAACATACATCTTTTTAGTTTGAAAACTTACATATTTTTTTAAATTTGTCTTTTCTTGCATTCTCATCCTATAATGAGAACGTATTAAAATTGTGTAAAATTTGACAACCCATCCCGTTTTTGTCGAATTTCCACGTTTTGAGACCCCCTGAAACCAAAAAACAGGTTGTTACAAAATGTCTGTCTGTTTTTTAGTATGTTTGTCTGTTAGTCTGTCTGTCTGCTTGTCTGTCTGTTTGTCTGTCTGTCTGTTATTCTGTCTGTCTGTTATTCTGTCTGTTTGTCTGTTTGTCTGTCTGGTTGTCTATAAGTCTGTTTGTCTGTTAATCTGTTTGTATGTCTGTTAATCTGTTTGTATGTCTGTCTGTTTGTCTGTCTGTTTGCATGTCTGTTTGTCTGTCTGTTTGTATGCCTGTTTGTCTATCTGTCTGTTTGTCTGTTTATCTGTCTGTTTGTCTGTATGTTTGTCTGTCTGTTTGTTTGTTTGTCTGTCTGCCTGTTTGTCTGTCTGTCTGTATGTATGTCTGTATGTTTGTCTGTCTGTTTGTCTGTCTGTTTCTCCGTCTGTTTGTCTGCCTGTTAGTCTGTATGTCTGTAAGTTTGTCTGTGGATTTTTAATTTGCTGACACGATGACTTTCTAAAGAATCAACTTTTTGGATTGGGCTTTGTTATACTCTTTAAGTGACCTAAAATGAAGGTTTTTTTTTTTTGCATATTAGTTTTTGAACTGAATATTCAACAATGCCATTTTTTATTGAGGAATTTCACTACTTCTTGGGAATGTTACCTTTTCTGATTGAAAATTAACTTTTTTTTTTGAAAATTCTCCTTTTTCGGTTTAAAAGTCAACTGTATCCTAAAAAATCGACTTTTTGCCTTGAAAACTTAAGTATTTTGCGAAAAATTGGTCTATTTCGGAAAAATTAATCTTGTTTGTTTAAAAAATTGTCCATTTGTTTGATGATTTAACAAATTCGTAATTTTTGGTTTTTCGCAGTTTTTTCAGTTTATTTAGGAAAAAAAATAATTATCAATAAAACATGCATCATTTAACACTTTTATGCAAATACACACATTTTTAAGTAAATACATAAATTTTCCATCAAACAGTTGAATTTTCAATCAAGGAAAGTTTTTTAACCAACAATGGAAAAACTAGATTTTTAGAAAAAAAAGAATTTTTAAACAACAAAAAAAGCTAATTTTTAGAAAAATATTAAAATTTTCAAATGGACGGTATAATTTTTAACCATATAGTTCATTTTTCTATCCAAGTAGTAGAATTTCCTACAAATTATATGAATTTTCAACAAACCAGTTCAATTTTCAACCCAAAAATATGAGATTTTAACAAAAAAGTTGATTTGCGCCTGAATGGTTGAATTTCTAACTAAAATGATGAATCTTTAACAACAAAAAAATAATTTTTTACTCAATAATTCAATTTTAAACCATCTAGTTGATTTAAACAAACAATTCCTAAGGAAACATGTAACATTTATTATTTAAACAAAAAAACTTCAATGTTCAATGAAGAACAGTTGAATTGAAAGAAGAAATTTTCAATTTAAATTCATTCATTTCAAATTCAAATTTGTAACCCAGTAGTAAAATTTTTAACTTATAAAGTAAAAATTTTGAACCAAAAATGAAAAGTTACGTTTATAAGTGAAATTAAAAAATTGAATTTTCAAATAATAGTGTAACATTCTTACTTGAAAAATTAATTCTGAACCGAAAAATACTAACTTCCAACAAAATTGTTCAATTTTTAATCGAAAAAGGTGAACTTCCGACCGAAAATAAAATAAATTTTCTAACAAAATACTACAATTTTCAACCGAAGAGACAAATCTTTAACCAAGCAGATAAATTCTTGAATTTCAACCAAGTAACTGAATTTAAAAAAAAAAGAGATTACTTTTTAACAAAATAGTTGCAGTTATCACATAAATTTTTCAAGTATTTTCAGACTGTATGGAGATATGAATTAAAAATTGTTTCAATTAATTTTTTCTGAAAAAGATTTTCCCTTTTCGCTCTGCTGAGAATCGAACCCCCGAACTTCCGATTGCCGGTCAGGTGCTTTCGCATTAAGCTACTAGAGATCTAGAAAAATCGACCTAATTTTTTCTGACTCTTTTAGGTTTTTCCGAGTGGCATTGCGTTGAGGTTACTTTTTTTCCATTTATATTTGAATTCTCGAAACTGTAATGCCTGAAATAAGTACCAAAAATACATCTACTGATTGGAAACGCCCAATGGGTCCCTTGAATGTGTGGAAAATTATAGACGGTAAGCTAAATGGCGAACCTGCTAAATTTACAATACAAGAAGTTCCAGTAAATAGATACGAAGATATTTTAGATCATATGTGCGAGTATCATCTTTCAGAAGAAGTATCATCTAAATATATGAGTGAGTATAAACTAAATGAAAATAATAATTTTTTTCAAGTTTTTGTTCGAATAGTTTATAATGCATGTAGAAATCGCGATCGGAATTTTAAAGGGCCCCGCCTAGTTTTCCCTATGCCACATCGGGCGCTGATCAGGAAGAATAGAGAGGGCCAGACAAGTTCTCTAATCAGACTAGATGGAGATATGAATTAATAATTATTTTTCTGAAAAAAAGATCTTCTACTTTCGCTCCGCTAGGAATCGAACCACCGAACTTCCGATTGCTGGTCGGGTGCTTTTCCATTAAGCTAAAACTAAATGAATAGAATCCACAATAGAATCAAACTTTTTTTTGAGATTTGGTTACAATTTGGATAAAAATCTAATTATTTTGTTGAAAATTTCGTTTCAATTTCGAAGGAAAATTAATTTTTGAAACAAAAAATTTCATTATTATATTTTTGCTCAAAAGTATACTTTCGTATTTAACAAATTAAACTTTTTTGTTTTAAAATTAAGTTGTTCATTAAATATTCATATTTTTTATTTGAAAATGCAACTGTTTTGTAGAAGATTCGTATTTTTGGCTAAAAAATCCAGCTATTCTGTAGCAAATTCTTTTTTTTCTGCTTTAAATATTTTTTTTTTAACAGCAAATTTAACAATTTAATTTTAGGTTAGAGATTAATAGTTTTTACTTTGAAATTCAACCATTTGGTTGAAAGTTTAAATACTTTCACGAAAATTTATTTTCTTATTTCAAGGACCATCTTTTTTTTCGAAAATTGAACTATTGTGACGAGATTTTTTTTGTTTCTTTCTGATTCAAAGATGATTTTTTAAACCCAAAATTCAATTAATATATTTTTGGTCGAAATTGTATTTCCTTTAGTAGAAGAATTAAACTATTTGGTTTAAAATTAAGTTTTCCGTTAAAGATTTATATTTTTGGGTTGAAAATTCTACTTCTTTTTAGAAAATGATTTTTTTTCTGTCCTAAGTCGGCACAGTAAGAGTTTTTGTCGGAAGCAGAGGGTAAACCTGATTTTTCGCTGCTTTGGTACCTTTGGCCAAGTACCACGATCCTTTATCTACAATTCTATGTCATTTGCTATTTCTCAAAATGATGGTCCTAAGTCGGCACCCCCGGGATCTAATTCGGCACAAGCAGGTTATGTAAGTTTTAGAAGGAAATGAACCAATTTAAACCATTCACAGTGAAAAAAACATGTGGAATATTGTGAAGCTTTATTTATAGAATGAAAAAATTTCTCCATCAAAATAATCTGAAAACATGCAGTCAAAACACAACCACACTAAGAAAACCAACCAGAGACGCGTATCATGGAACTGAAGCACAACAAAATGAAAAAACATACAAATAACAACAAGTACAAACAACAACAAAAATAGTGCCGACTCAGGACCACCTGTTTGGTGCTAACACAGGATCACTACAAATGTTTACGCATTTCATGCTATTGCACACACGAAACAAATCCGAATGAAATATAGACTTTATTAGGTAAAAGCAAACAGAACACAGAAACTAACGCACTTAATCAATTGAACTTTTCAAAATATTTACACACCTGTAGCTGCTTCACAAGAATGGAAAAAAATGGAATTTCGTTTGCAAAAAAATCTGGCGAGCAAAAAATAAATTTTCAAATCGTCAGCGTAAATTACGTTCACGTTTAACAACCTGTGCCGACTTAGGACCACTCTCCGCTATATAATGTTTTTTTTTTTTGTTGAGAAAATTAGACTGAATTGTTTTGTTAGAAATTCAAAAATTCTGTTCAAAGTTCATCCTCTTGAACAGAAAATTCAACTGTTTTGTGGAAAAATCATAGTTTATAAAGAAGTATTATTTGTTTTGTTAAAAAAAAAATTTTATCTTAAAATCTTTGTCATTTAATTGAAAATTAAATCTCTGGTCAATCGCGATCTCTGAGAAACGTAAGGGTTTCGGGTTAAGCCACAGTGCCGACTTAGGACGACTCTCCCTATAATAAATATGATTTCTCTTTACAGGAATAAAAGATGATCCAGTGGCAATTGAAGATCGAAAATTTATATGGCGATGGGCCTTGAAACAAGGTATAAGCATTGGCATGTTCACAGACAACCCCAATGGTGGAAAACCTATACTCGCAGGTGTCAATATTTTGCTTGTTTCTACATCCATTTCTACACAAAAGTTTGTAAAGATGATGGTAAGATTATTATATAAGTGCACGTAAAAGAAATTTTTTTATTCAAAATTATTCCCCTAATAATCTCTGTCTGCCTTCAAACATAAATTTCAAAAAACCATCTCAATTCTGAAGGTGGTTTTCTGCAGTTTCCTCTCCCCTGGCCAAATCTCAGACAAATAAGATTACTTCTTATAAATTATATTAAAATTCTATATTAAATTTGTTATTATTACTTGGTTCATAATTAATTTTCCTGAGTAAAAATGTAACTCTACCATTTTGGGTTGAAAATTGATATTTTTAATTAAAAATCATATTTTTGGTTGAAAATTCAACGAGCTTGTTGAAAATTCATATTTTTTGTGGAGAATTCAACGACTTTGGTAGAAATATTAAAATATTTGATGGAAAATTATACAATTAATTTGAAATTGAATTATTTTATTTCATCTAGAAAGGCAACTATTTCATTTGTAGTTTCAAATGTTTCCTTTATAAGTTGAAAATTCAACTTCAATTTTGAATACAAATTCAGGCTTTTTTGTTTAAATAATATACATATTATTGAATTTCTTAACCAATTTTGAAATTTTTTTTAAAATTTGTCACATGTTTGTTTAAATCTTTTTGGTTAAAAATTCTACTATTTATTTACAAATTTGAATATTTTTTTGGAAATTAATCTGTTTCTTGTTTAAAAATGTATTTTTTCATCCAAAAATGTAGCCATTTTATTTTTGGTTAACAAATTTTCCGTGATTTCAGTTTTTTCCCATTTTCGAATAATAAATATTACATGTTTTCTTGAAAATTAATTTTCCTTTTAATCTAATACGTGGTTTGAAATTGAACTACTTAGTAAAAAATTATTCTCTTTTTGTTAAAAATTGATAATTTTCTTCAGAAATTCTACTATTTGGGCGCAAATGAACTTTTTTATTGAAAATTTATATTTTTCGTATTAATAATTTAACTGTTTCTTCTGAAAATTCATATTTTTGATTAAAAATTCATCTACTTTGACAGAAAATTAGTTTGATTGGAAATTATAATGTTGATTTGCGAATCTAAAAATGTTGTTAGAAATTAGCTCTCTTGTTGTTTAAAAATTCATTTTTGTATCTGAAAATGTAGCTATTCGATTTTTGGTTAAGAAATTTTCAGCAACTGAAAATTTAACTTTAAGAATTCAACTATTTTGTTGAAAATTCGTCTTTTTTGTTAGAAAATTAATCTTCTCAGTATCTGAAAATGTAATTATTAAAATTTCGGTTAAACGAGTTTGTTGAAAAATCACTTTTTCGTTGAAGATTTATTATTTTGGAATTTTTTTCAAAGAAAATGTATCTTTTTGGTATTAAATTGATTTACTATGACCTACATGACTTAAAAATCTTTATTTGTTAAAAATTCGTCTTTGTGGGTTTAAGATGCATTTTCAAAAATGAAAATTTTATATTTTTTGTTTGAAATATCACCTATTGCACTTTCTTGTTGAAAATTCAATTATTTTGTTGAAAATTCCAGAATTTGTTGAAAATTTTGCTATTTTGTTAATAATTTTTATTCTTCTGTTCAAAATGCCAGTGTTTCTTTGAAAAATCATGTTGTGTGGTAGAAAAGTCTTTTTTTTCATAATAAATATATAAATCTGAAAATTTCCAATTTTTATCTATAATATTGTTTTATTCCGTTCATAAAAGACATGGTGTTAAAAATATTACTAGATTGAAATGCTGTTATTTGAATGTTAATGATTAGGGAAAATGAAAAATTGGTCAAGGAAGGATTCAAGAATTTTGAAAATTAATTTTCATCCTGCAAACCATTATCTTAAATACAAAAAAATGTCATTAGTCCCATATCTTCTTACTTCTGAAAACCATAAACTACGTACAGTATACAAAATATATATATATATATATATATATATATATATTATAATAATACATAATAATAATATAATAATAATATGTAATAAATAATAATATATAGAATAATTTGTGTTTAAAGGAAAATTTGAAATCCCCAAATCTCATTAAATTGATGATGACTCAGAAGAAGGTTACTGATGAAGCAGACATTATAAGTAAATTAGGAATTGAAGAATATTTAACTTCTTCTGGTCTTAGCGTAAATCCTTCTTTTCGCGGACAATCCTTCGGGGGCCAGATGCTTGATGTAAGGTAATTTCAATATAAAATCTTAATAATATTTTATATTTTTATACAGATATTTCCTGTTATAAGAATTCGTTGAAATTTCAGGAAGAAAATCTGTCAGCAATATGGCATTAAAGCCACGGCGACTATCTTTTCATCACCTATTGCTATGAAATTAGCCGAGCGTTCAGGATTTGAGGTTCTACTCGAAAGAGATTTTGACACAATTTTAGATGAGGATAATAACCAAATATTTCCGAACTGCAAATCCAAAAAACTTAAGTGTATGGTTAAAACGTTTTGGTAATTTCTCTGGTGAACTTTACAACAATTCTATAAGGTTTATTTCTACTATTCAGGCTAAGATATTTATTGTTATTTTTAGAGATTGAATAGAAATTAGGTAAAACATGATCATATCATTGACTGTTGCATTATATTTTTTTACACATATCATTCAGCTTTTAAAAATTTTTTAAATCAAAACATCTATGAAATTGTGAAATATGCAGAAACTAGTATTAATGAAATTTCAGATAAATTACAAACAGAATTGGGAAATAAAATTATTTCTCTAATAAAAAAACCTAACATGATTTCGGATTCGGATAGAATCATTACTAAAAATATTGCTGTTACCAAAACATTTCTCAAAAGACATCAAGATCGTTTTATAACACGTGCTGATAAAGGTAATGATATTGCTATCCGTAATAAACAATATTACTATAACAATATGAAATTGATGTGCAATGACAGCACAACATATGAAAAAGCTGACAACCCCCCCAAAATCTATACAGAGTAAAACTTTTAATAAAATTAACAGATAGAGACTAAAAGGTTTTTTAGGCTCTAAAATACATAGACCAGATGTTATACGCGGCTCGCATAGAGCGAGACTCCTTTATTAGTAGCAAAAGAGAGAAAAATAGTTATTCCGTGAAGTGACGCCCGTAGTGACGTGAGCAAGGCGGCAGAGCGAGTAGAGGCGAGAGTCGCGAATAGAGCGCCCTCGAAATTCGACGCGCGCATCTCCCTCCAACGATTTTCTACCCTCTCCGCTCGACTCCTACGCAACGCCCACGCAGCCTCCCTGTTAAAAGGACGCGCACGGGCCCAGAACGGCAGAAGTGTTTGGGAGCTGGTGGCGAGAGTTCTCGCACTAAACCCTACAGCTGGAAGCAAGCACTAGCAAAAGCGTCTAGTCCCTGACTGGCAACTTTTACGCCTCATGAGATCGGGTCTGCGCGCACAACTCCCTACTAGCAGAAGCCAGGAGATGATTTTGAAAATCAAAAGACAAATTTTCAATTCTTGATCTTTTAAATTAAAGAAATATAAAATGTAAGTTATGAAATTCACAGAATGTTTGATTGTCAAATTTAAAAATTGCATAACTTTTAATTGTATATCTTCAAAATTAAAAAATTTTCAATATTACAATACTATAGAGTCTTGCACATCTGAAGAGTTATAATCGGAAATTCTATATTCAATTAAGAATGTTTGAAATTGTAAAGAATTTTAAATTTAAAATCGTCGAAGTTGAAGAATTCTCAATTATAAATCTCCATTATTACACTTTTCAAGCGAAAATTTAAGATTACATAAACTTAAAATACAAATTTTGAAAATTGAATAAGTTACAATTCTATATTTTCAAATTACAAGAATTTCTGATTATAACTCTTCAGAGTTGCAAGACTAAAGTATTGTAATCTTGAGAATTGAAGATTTTTTAATTTTGAAGATCTACGATTAAAACAGATGAATTTTCAATCAAAAAATCAAACCTCTATAAAAAAAATTGTCGACGAAAAATGGAACAGTTGAATTTTTAGTTTCAAAAAAATTAATTGTCGATAAAAAAAAATAATTTTCAACCAAAGAAATAACATTTTAATCGGAAGATTCAATCTCTACTAAAATAGACAAATTTTTGACAAAATAAATTAGTTTTTAATTAAAAAAGATGAATTTCCAAAAGAAAATTTTCGCTTCATTTTCGATCAGAAAAATAATTTTTCAAGCGAATAAAATAATTTTTCAATGAACTATCCATAAAAAACTAATTTTCAATCAAAGAAATGAAATTTCAACCAAAAAATTCATTTTCTGCGAGAAAAAAAAAATTTTTTACCAAGTACATGAATTTTCAACTGAATATTTCATTTTTCAATAGAATTTCCAATGAAATAATTTAATTTTGAAGAAAAATTTGAATTAGTCATTAAGAAGATTAACATTGTTTCACAAAATATAAAACTTGAATTTCGACATAATACAGAAATTTTCAAATAAATAGCTGAATTTTTAACTGAAGAAGATTGTTGTTCAAACAAACATTAATAGTTAAGTTTTCGGTGAAAAAAATAATATTAAATAAAAAATAAAATTTGAAGACAAGAAAATTAATTTTTAACTCAAAAGATTAGTTTTTTCAACAGGAAGAGATCAATTTTCAACAAGAAAGATTAATTTCCTGCCGTTTTAAAACGATAACAAAATAACTAAAACTCACAAAATATTTTATAAATTTTGTAAGGTTTCAAGAAAATGAAAAATATTCTTTAGGTTCCTAGAAAAAATGAAAACGATTTTTTATTTTGAAAAATTTTTAATTTAAGAGAATATTTAAAGAGATTTAAAAATATTTAAACAAATTTCTAAAATTGTCAAAGAAGAATCTGAAACATTTTAACAAATTTTTTTTTAGTTTCTTGGAATTAAAAAAAATCGAGAAAAATTTGAATAATTTAAAAATATTAAAAGATTCAATAATTTTGAAAGGATTAAAAAATAAGTTTCTCAATATTTATGGAAAAATTCATTACGATTTTTAGCTTGAAAAATGAAACTTTAAAAGAAAATTGAAAAAGATTTCAAAAGATTTTCTCAAATTTGATGAATTTTTAAACATAAAAGATTAATTTTTCACCGAAATAGATGAATTTCAGCCGAAGAGGACGAATTTTCAACAACTAAAAATAGTTGAATTTTAAACCTACAAAGATTTTAACTGAAAAGTTTAATATTTTACCCAAAAAGTTTAAATTTTTAATTCAAAAGTCTGAATTTATAAGAAAATAGTTGAATTTTTAACAAAATAATCAAAACTTCAACAGAGTAATTCGATTTTTAATAAAATAATTGAACTTTCAACGGAATCGTTGAATTTCTAAAAAAATAATTAAACTTTGAACAAAATATTTTGAAAGATGAATTTTCAACAAAAACTGAAAAATGATGAACCTGGAACAAATCATATTAATTTTCTACCCAAAAAGAAAAATTTTCAATAAAAATTCTCAATTTTGAAGCCAAATAATAGTTTAATTGAAAGTTTGAAACAGTTGAATTGAATAAAAAAAGGCTTAACCAAACAGGTTAATTTTCAATCAAAAAGTTTCATGTTTAATCAAAAAGCATAAATTTTCTACCAAAAATACGAATTTTTGACAAAGTTTAATTTGTAGCCATGAAAGATAATTTTTAATGAAAAATGTCGTTTTTCAACAAAAAGTGTGTATTTGAAAAATTGATTCTGAAACCGAAAAAGAAGAATTTTCAACCAAATTCGAAATTGTTAAAGAAAAGATTTTTGTAACAAGAGTTGGAAATTCATCAAAATAGTTGCATTCTTAACTAAAAAAAAATGAATTTGCAGTCAACAAATTAATTTTCAACGAAAAGTGTAAGGCATTTTCAACCACATAGTTGCATGTTCAAATTAAAGTAACAATTTGTAACTAAAAATGCAGTAGTTACATTTTCAGTAAAAAATTTTATTCTTATACAACAAAAATCGATTAAAATGATAAATGTTGAAAAAAATGAATTTTTGAAGAGAATTGGACATTGAACAGAATAGTTGAACTTTCAGCCGTGAAAAAATAAGTTTTTAACACATAGTTAAATTTCTAATTATAAAAGATAAATTTGCAACCAAGAATGAAATAGTTGAATTTTCATTTTAAAACAATTATTTTCCATCGGAAATCAAAGAAATTAAAAAAAAGTTAAGCTTTTTAGCAAAGATATAAAGCTTCATCCAATAAAATGAATTTCGTACGTAATATTTCAATTTTCAGCTAACTAGTTGAATTTTGGACCGATTATTATTAATTTATAACAGAATAGTTGTATTTTTGAACGAACATTAGAATTTTGAACCAAATATTAAAAGTTAAAAAAAGGAATTGTTTAAAAAAAGGACAATAGGGAATTTGGAAACCTATTATGTAATTATTTAACTGTACCAGTAAGGTCATCTATCGCAAATTTTGCAAACTTTGTAAAAATGTATCATCAAGAAACTTTAAATATAATTTCTAGTTTACTAATTGCCAGACTACATACTGTGTGTTTCTTATTTTATTTCTTAATAGTAGAAATTACCTCTCTGCAAACAAGGGTCAGCGAAAGCGTCTGGCGATCCCTCAGCTTCCTGAGAGGTTGTGGGATAGAGCAACCGGGTAGACGGCGATAAATTGGGCATCGCCCAGCGACAGCGCCTGGCGATGCCTCAGCTTCCTGAGAGGTTGTGGGATGGAGGAGATAGAGCAACAAGGTAGATGGTTATTTACTGGCTATCGCCCGGCGAAAGCGTCTGGCGACTCCTCAGCTTCCTGCGAGGTCGTGGGACGGAGGGGATGGATCATCCAGGTAGACGGTGATAAACTGGGAATTGCCCATCCACAGCGACTGACGATCCCTCAGCTTCCTGAGAGGGTGTGGGATAGAGCAACCGGGTAGACGGCGATAAATTGTGCATCGCCCGGCGACAGCGTCTGGCGACGCCTCAGCTTCCTGAGAGGTTTCGGGACAGAGGGGATGGAGCAACCAGGTAGAGAGTGATATACTGGTCATCGCCAGGCGAAAGCGTCTGGCGATCCATCAGCTTCCTGAGAGATTGTGGGAAAAAGAGGACATAGCAACTAGGTAGACCGGTGATGATCTGGGCATCGTCCGGTGATAACGTTTGGCGATCCATCAGCTTCCTGAGAGGTTGTGGCATAGAGAGAACAGAGCAACTAGGTAGACCGGTGAAAAACTGGGCATCGCCCGGTGATAGCGTCTGGCGATCCATCAGCTTCCTGAGAGATTGTGTGATAAAGATGGCATAGCAACTAGGTAGACCAATGATCGACTGGGCATCGTCCGGTGATAGCGTCTGGCGATCCATCCGCTTCCTGAGAGATTGTGTGATAAAGATGACATAGCAACTAGGTAGACCAATGATGGACTGGGCATCATCCGGTGATAGCGTCTGGCGATCCATCCGCTTCCTGAGAGATTGTGTGATAAAGATGACATAGCAACTAGGTAGACCAATGATGGACTGGGCATCGTCCGGTGATAGCGTCTGGCGATCCATCCGCTTCCTGAGAGATTGTGTGATAAAGATGACATAGCAACTAGGTAGACCAATGATGGACTGGGCATCATCTGGTGATAGCGTCTGGCGATCCATCAGCTTCCTGAGAGGTTGTGGCATAGAGAGAACATAGCAACCAGGTAGAAGGTGATCAAATGGGCATCGCCCACTCAACTATCTTAAAAGCGCAAGGAAAAGGTCAGACACCTGCCGACTGTTTAGAGTCTAGACCAAGTCTCTCTGAAAGATAGTGCTCCTCGTCTACCTTGACAGCGAATAATTTATCGGAAATTGCCCAGAACGGCAGCCACAGTGGCGTCTTTGTATCCGGATCGGCTATCCATGAAGTAATTTGTATTCACATTAGGTACTATCTCGCCGTCTGGCAACCACTCGGCTCTTCTTGTATTGGTCCTTCGCTTCCTAGTTCATCCGTGCCTTGTCTTTACTTATTTCAACAAGTGCTGTCCGTCTTTCCTCAGTGGCCTGAGTGAAATATGACCCTCATCGATTACATGCATTCCCAACCAGCACTTCCTTCTTCCACGCAAATAAACCATACTACTATACATCGAATACCCCTCCCGATTCCGCTATTCACGTCCGGCTTCGCATCTTCTTCCGACGTGACACAGTGGGGCGAAAGAAACGTCCGTAGACAAATTGGTTTATGTTTTTATTTTATTTTTTATGGTTTTTTTATTGCACTGTTTGTATAATTTTATTGTATATTATTATATTGTTCAATTATTATAATATTTTTAAAATGAGAGGAAGTACAGGTTATGATTAGAGTCTTGTGCCAAAATTTTATAATGTTATAATTCTGAAAATTGAATTTAGATACTCATTTCAGAGACTCATTTCACAGTATCACAAACATTTGAAGAAGTTATATAATTGGAATAGAGGTATTTCGAATATAAACATACTTTGATTAGACCAATTATAGTCAATATTAACCAACATAACCTTGAAGTAAACGACCAGTTTATGATACTTATTTTTTACTTTTAATTTTTTAAAGATGCAAACTTTAATTTAAACTAATTCCAGAAAAAATAAAACATCTACATATCATTTTGAAAATTGAATTCGGGTACTCATTTCCTGACATCACAAACAATGGAAGTAATTATATAATTTGAATGGAAGTATTTTAAACAATTCCGGTGATAATGAATCAATCAGTTTACAAACAATTATTTTAATTAAAAAATTCAAATAATTTTCACTTTGAATATTTTAAAGATTCAGACATTCATTCTGAAAATTTGAATTGTTATGAACCTTTTAAACTAACTGAAGAAAGAAGTAAAAAATATGCACGTTTAGTTTATAAGGATTCAATTCATTTACTCATTTCACAACATCACAAACATTTAAATGAATTATATAATTGGGATAGAGGTGTAATAATCATGAATATACTTTTACTATACCAATTATAACCAATCTTACCTGCATAACCTTGAAGTAAATGATCAGTTTATGTTACCTAATTTGAAGAAAATTAAAAAGCAACCTTTCAGTAATTTCAAATTCTGAACAAAATAATTACCGTAATATCAAATTAATCAGTTCACAGCATCAAAAAAAATTAAAAATTATTTTCATTGGAAAACTGAAATGATTCTCGCTCCAAAATTTTTCAAGATTTAAACTTTAATTATGAAAATCTAAATGGTTATTAACCTTTGAACTAATTCCAGAAAAAAATAATACATATGTACATTAAATTTTGAGAATTGAATTCAGGTAGTCATTTCATAACATCACAAATATTCAAAGCAATTTTATAATTTGAATAGAGGTATTTTGAATATAAATATACTTTTAGGATGGGTACCAACTATAGACAATATTAACCTCATCAACCTTAGAGCATATATATAGAGCATATCTATAGAGCATATTAGAGCAAATTATCAGATTATGTTACTTAATTAAAAAAAAAATTAACATTCGAAATTCATGTAATTTAATATCATGAACAAAATAATTCCGGTGATAATGAATAAATTAGTTCACAACATAAGAAGAAATAAACAATTATTCCCATTAGGAAATTCACATCATTCTTAACTTGATATTTTTAAGATTTGAACTTCAATTATTGAAATTTTGAATCATTATTGACGTTTTTACCCAATTCAAGAAAAAAATAAAACATACGTAAATATAATTTTCAAAAATTGAATTCAGATACTCATTTCACAACATCGAAAAAATTGTAATAAATCATATAATTGGGATAGAGGTGGTTTAAATATAAATATACTTATATTATACTAATTATAATCAATATTAACCCACATAACCTTAAAGTAAATTATCAGTTTATGTTACCCAATTGAAATAGAATTGACATTCAACCTTGAAGTAATTTAACATTGTGAACGAAATAATTCTGGTAATATTAAATTAATTAGTTCGCAACATGAAAAGAAATAAGAAATAATTTTCAGCGGAAAATTCAAATAAGTTTTAATTTTAAATTTTCAAGATTTAAACTTTAATTATGAAAATTTAAATTGTTATTAACCCTTCAAACTAATTCTAGAAAAAAACAATACATAGTACATAGTATACATAGTAATACATAGTACATATAATTTTAGGAATTAAATTCAGGTATTCATTTCATAACATCACAAACATTCAAAGCAATTATATAATTTGAATAGAGGTATTTTGAATATGAATATACTTTTATAATGGGACCAACTATAGACAATATTAACCTCATTAACCTTAAAGCAAATTATCAGTTTATGTTACTTAATTAGAAAACAAATTAACATTCAAAATTCATGTAATTTAATATCGTGAACAAAATAATTCCGGTGATAATGAATTGATTAGCTCACAACACAAAAAGAGATAAACAATCATTTTCTTTTGAAAATTCAAATGATTTTTATTTTGAATTTTTTCAAGAATTGAACTTCAATTATTGAAAATTTGACTCGTTAATATCCTTTAAAACCAATTCAAGAAAGAAAAAAAACATATTTACATGTAATTTTCGGAAATTCAATTCAGATACTCATTTCACAACATCACAAACATTATAATAAATCATATAATTGGGATGGTGGTGTTTTAAATATAAATATACTTTGATCATACCAATTATAACCAATATTAACTTACATAACCTTGAAGAAAGAGATCAGTTTTTGTGACTTAATTTGAAAAAAAAAAATTAAAATTCAACCTTTGAGCAATTCAACATTGTGAACAAAATGATTCCGGTAATTTTAAATTGATCAGTTCACAGCATAGGAATAAATAAAAAATTATATATATTGAAAAATTACAATAATTTTTACCTAAAATTTTTCAATATTCAAACTTCAATTCCTGAAAATTTGAATTGTTATTAAACTTTTAAACTAATTCTAGAAGAAAATCGAACATATTTACATACAATTATAAAAATTGAGTTCAGATACTTTTTTCACAACATCACAAGTACTGAAAAGTTTTAAATAATTGGAATTGAGGTATTTTTAATATAAACAAACTTTTGTTATACAAATTAGAGCAAATATTTAACTATAAAACCTCAAGGAAAATAATAGATGTATGTTACTTGATGAAGAAAAATTTAAAATCTAATCTGTATGTGATATAATATTCTGAAAAAGAATGATCAGCTGATAATTAATTGATCAGTTCAAAACACAAAAAGTAATAAAAGATTATTGTCACTGAAACATTCAGGTAATTTTTACATTATATAGATTTCTTTAAGCTTGAACTTGAATTTTGGAAAACAAGATTTAATAATAAAATTTCAAACCAATTCCAGAAAAAAATAATACATAAGTACATATAATTTTGAAAATTGAACTCGAATTCTCATTTCACAACACCATGAACCTGAAGAAAAATGATAAAATTGGAATATAGGTAGTAACAATACAAAACTATTCAAAACATTGCAGTTAAATATTTATTCAATTATCCTTAAGGAAATTAAAATTTTTTAGGGAACTCTGACATTTTGTTATTACTGTGTAACTGGTTTTATCAAAGGTAAGTCGATATAAAGATTTTTAAAGAATGTTAAGAATATTAATATTTATGAATAAATACCAGTAAAATAAAAATAAAACAAAACGTTCATTCTAATTTAAAGTTAGAGAAATTTATATAATTCAAAAACTATAAAAAAAAGTTTTGATTCTTGAAGACTGCCGTTTTTGAAGAATTATAAATTCTTTAAAATTTATTTAAATTGTTATAAACAAATAAGTGTATCTAAAATGTTTCCTAGGGATTGGCGGCGATAATTAACTTAATTTGCACTACATTTAAATAATTTATAGAGAAAAGGGTATTTTTGACCTAAACAAATAATGATAATAAATTATTTGTTATTTTGTGAACAATTATCCATATAAGGCATTTATGATTGAATAAATAAAGGTTTTACGACGGTATCAGTCATATATTTCTTGAAAATAAAAGTTAAGTAGCATATTTGAACATCCAATGAAAATTAATAAGTGTTTAAACAATCTTAATTAACAAATTAACTGTTTCGTTATATTCGGACGTGTAAACTTGGTTCATTTGATCCAACCAACTGCAAATAACTAACTTATAAATTTGTGAGAACATTTTGATAACAATAAACAATTTTTATTTTTAGCAATAATTCAAAAAAAAATTCCAACGTACTATGTTTGTAACATTTGATAATTGTTTAAACTTAATTAGTTGAGAACTCCACAAAATCATTTTCATTGACTTATTTGTTTATAACAAATTCAATATATTTGTTAACATTTGTATTGCTATTGATCGTATTTTTCGAAAAGTATTTATGTTTTGTTCGTTATTTTTAATTAATCAAAGTATTTTGTTTTAAACGGTAAACTGCAAAACTCAAAATTTCATTCAGAATAGAATTTTGAATACTATTTTGAATATGGGGGGGGGGTCGCATTAGAAACTACGGTTGATAACAGGTGGGTTCATTGCAAGTAAATTTACCAACTTAGATATCATTTAGTACGTTTTCTGATGATAAATTTCAAGAAAGTTTGGGAATTTTCCGAAAGATGGCTCTGCAGCGGTTCAGTTCACGAGTCGGAGAATTTCAGAGGATCATGAGAATATGCTCAAGAATATGCTCGACCTTTAAGTGCTTTGAGAATTTGATGAAGATTTAGGAGCATTTTGAATTAGGGTTGAAAAAATCGTATTTTCTATCTTTATTAATGATTTAATTATTTAAATTTCGCGGGAAAATGTATAGCTTCAAATTGAAAAGGGCGCGAAATTTAAATGATATAAGAAGTCAAAGTAATGGAGAACATATTATTTGAATTAAAGAGTGCCTTATTCATGGCTGCTACAACATCCCAATTTCTAAATTCTTTAAAATGAATTTTCCACTGGAATGATGAACCTTCAAGCAAAAATATGAATTTTAAACCAAATATTTAATTGAATTTTCAACTCAAAAGATTAATTTTCTACAGAAAGGAAAAATAATAATTTTCAACGAAGTACATGAATTTTTATTTAGAAAAAAATCAAATTTCAAACAAAATTAGAATAGTTAAAATTTCAGAAAAATAAATGTTTGACAAAAAAAGAAAAGAGTTTTCAACAAAATATTCTTTTCCATTAAAAAAAAAAGATTTTCCAACCAAAAATAGAAGAAATAAATTCTCGTTTAAGACAATCAGTTTTGAACCAAATAATGAATTCTACAAAAATAATTCAACTTCAGAATAATAAGATCAATTTACGGAAGAAAAATATAATATTTCAGTTCGCGGTCAGAAAATTAACAAAAAAAAAGTTTTCAGAAAAATAAATTTATTTTCAACTAAAAATATACATTTTCAAGGCAAAATGGAATGGCTATATCTTCAGTTTAAAAATTAATTCCCTACTGAAAAGAAACAAATTTTCAATTAAAGAAATTAATTTTTAATCACAATGGTGAATTTTCAACAAAAAATAGTATAGTTGAATTTTTTATAATAACAAGATAACCTTTTAATGAAAAAGATAATATTTCTATTAAAAAACATCAATTTTCCACAAAAAATTGAATATTTAAAGTGAATTTTCAACTAAAAAAATTAAGTTTTGAACGATTACATGAATCTTAATCTAAAAAGATAAATTTTGTACCAAAAATAAAGTAGGATAGTTTTCAATTTGTAAAATAAATTTTCAACCAAAAAAAAAAAAATTAATTTCAAACAAAATCAGTTAAATTTTTAACTAAAGATTACTAAATTTTTTAACCGAATAGATGAAATTGCAACTAATGTGAGTAATCTTTTACAAAAAAGACGAATTTTCAACAAATAGTTAAATTTTTACAGAAATCAAACAAATTGAACTAAAAATAAAATAGTTAAATTTTCAGTAAGAATATTAATTTTCAATAAAATTAAAGTAAATTATCAACGAAATAGTATAATTTTCAACCAAGGAGATTAAATTTCTATAAAAAGAGATACATTTTCGACAAAAAATTGAAGAGTTACATCAAGAGTTACATTTTCACTTTTAAAAAATTCTAAGTCAGAAAAAATGCATTTTCAACTAAAAATATAAATTTTCAACCTAATAGTTAAATTTTTAAAGAAATTTCCAACAAGAAAGAGGAATTACTCACCAACAAAATAAAATATTCTTCCACAAAATTCGAATTTTCAATCAAATACAGGAATATGAAACCAAATATTAGAATTTTCAAATTAAGACGATAAATTTTGAACCAAACCTTTACGAGTTGAGTTTTCCGTTACAACAATTAATTTTTATATAGGAAACAGAATTTTCAACAAAATCGTTCAATTTTTAAGAAAAAAAAAAGTTTTTAGACAAACATGATGTATCATCAACCAAATAAATTAAATTTTAACAAATTAGTTTCACTTACAACTAAGTTATTAAATTTTTTACCAAAAAATTTTTACATCCAAAATAAATGAATTCAACCAAAGAAGATGATTTTCCACTGTTCAATTTTTTGACAAAAAATTAATTTTTGATAAAACTTTAATCTTCTTGGTTACAAATTATACTAATTCGTTAAAAATTTGCTTTGATTTTCTTGAAAATTAATTTTTTACTGAAAAATTAACTATTCTATTTTTAGTTTGAAAATTTATCTGTTCTCGGTGTAAATTTAACTATTTGTTAAAAATCCATCTGTTGTTTGTTTACTGACTCAAAATTATCCTACTTTTATTTTTGGTAGAAAATTTATCTTTTCATTTTGAAATGCAAGTATTTGGTTGAAAATTAAATTTTTTTAGTTGAAGATTCATCATTTTAGTTGAAAATTCACTTCAACTGTTACATTTTTTGTGGAAAATTTATTTTTTTTTTATAAAAATTGTTATCTTCTCCATTCAAAAATCATCTGTTTAGTAGAAAACTTAACTATTTCATTTTTTATTGCGAATTAATTTCTTTCATTGAAGAAAACACTGGTTGAAAATTCGTTGTTTTTTTATTGACAGAAAATTCATTATAGGCATTAAAAATTATTTTTTTTTGTTTAACATTCGTTTCTTTTTAGTTGATAATCAATTTTTTAACTATAGATATAACTATTCCCTTTTCGCTTGAAAATTTACATTTTTATTTGAAAATGAATGAATTTCGCTGAAACCTCGTTTTTTCAGTTTGCTTCTCTAAACTAGAATTGAAAAATTACATTTTTGGTTTGTAAATTTGAATTTTTCAGTTCAAACTTGAATTATTTTGTTAAAAAAACATTTTTCTTATGAACATTCATTTTTCTGGCATTTTAACTATTCTAATCCTGGTTGAAAATTGATTTTTTCAGATGAAAATTCATAAACCTTGTTCAAAACGAGTCTTTTTCGTAGGAAATTAATCTTTTGGGTTAAAAATTATGTTGAAATGCATTTATTTGCTTGAAAATTAAAAATTTTTTTTAGTTGAAGTATCATCATTTTAATTGAAAATTCGCTTCAAGTATTACATTTTTTGTGGAAAATTTACTATTTCATTCGAAATTTGCTTTAATTTTTTTGGGAACTAATTTTTCACTGAAAATTTGACTATTCTATTTTTAGTTTGAAAATTAATCTGCTTTGGTTGAAAATTCAACTATTTGTTAAAAATCCCACTTTTTTGGTACCAGAGTACTCTCACTAATTAAAACTTCATCTTTTTGTGAAAAAATTAATTTCTTTGGTTGAAAAATTAACGATTTTGTTGAAAATTTGTTCCTTTTTTTGGTTGAAAATTTATTTTACTGACTGAAAATTTCACTACTTTATTTTTGATAGAAAATTTGTCTATACTATACTATTTCGTTAAAAATTTGCTTTAATTTTCTTTGAAATTAATTTTTCACTGTAAATTTAACTATTCTATTTTTTGTTAAGAATTTTGGTTGAAAATTCCACTATTCGGTCAAAAGTTCACATATTTGGTTGAAAATTCATCATTGTGATTATAAATTAATATTAATATATTAATAATAATGACAATTAATAATAACATATTTCATCTTTTTTTCATCTTTTGTTTTTGATCTTTTGTTCAAGATTCACAATTTTAGTTGAAAATTTATCTCTTTAGCTGAGAGATGAACTATTCTGTTGAATTTTTTTTTCGAGAATTAATTTTTTTCAACAAAAAATATAACCTTATTCCATTTTTTAATAGAATAAAATTATTGGTTCAAAATTCAACTATTTCTTTTAAGTTAATTTATTTTGTCGAAAATGTAACTACTTTGTTAAACTTATTTTTTTTTTGCTCTAAAACTCAACTGTTTGGGTGTAAATTATGTTTTTTGTTGAAAATGCATATTTCCTGGTCGAAAATTCAACTATTTGGTTGTAAATAAAATTTGTTGTTGTAAATTAATATTCTTTGGTCGAAAATTCAACTTTTTGGTTCAAATTTAACTTTCTTGTTGAAAATTCTTATTTTTTTTTTAAAGTTCAACTATTTTGGTAGAAAATTCAACTATTTGGATTAGAAAATAAACAGACTACTTGAAAATTTAATTATTTGATAGGAAATTAATTTTCTTTTTGAAAAATTCTTTTTTCATGTTGAAAATGATTTTTTTGTACATGATTAATCTTTTCAGCTTCAAAATACAAATTTTTTTTCTCGAAAATTCTTGTACTTTGTCTAGTACTTATACAATTTGGCTGAAAATAAACTACTTTATTCAAAATTAGTATTTTTCGTTTAGATTTCAACTATTTTGGTAGCAAAATCAACTCATTTTGCTGAAAATTAAAGCAGTCATATAAAAGTTTAACTATTTAGTGAAAAATTAACTTGTTTGTTAAAGATTCATCTATCTATTTTTTTGGTTGAATTTAACTGTTTTTGATTTAAATTGAAAATAGTTTTTGACTGAAATATCAACTATTACATTTTTTGTTGAAAAGTCATCTTTTTTCGTTCAAAATTATTTTTCAATCGAAAAAATTCATTCTGTTGCAAATTCGACTTTTTTGGTTTATTTCAACTGAACCTGATTCAAAAGGAAAATATTTTTCTGTTAAAATTTCCACTATAACCTTTTTCATTAAGGATTTATCATTTTTCGTTCAAAGTTGAACTACTTTGCTGAATTTTTTTTTGTGTTGAAGATTCATCATTTTAGCTGAAAATACGTCTCTTTTGCGAAAAAATTTTCTATTTCGTTTACATTTTTTTTGGGTTAACATTAATTTTTTTCAATGAAAATTCAACCATTACCATTTCTGGTTTAAAATTTATATTCTTCAGTTGAAGATTCAACAATTTGGTTGGATATTTATTTTTTTTCTGAATGCATGCATTTTGTTGAAGTTATGCCTGTCGTGGTTTGAAATTCATACTTTTCAGGGCGGCCTCAACCGTTTTTAATTCGAATCCATAATATTGTGCAATACACTCGACTGAGTACCCGCGCACCGCGCCTTTCTGCCGCGCTGCCGGTGTTCTTCAAGAAAGATTCGCAACCATCTCTCGCCCTGCCATCTGAGAAACTGCGTGGGCCAGTTGTTCTAGGAATTACACACTGGGCTGCTGATTTCAAACAAAAATTGCAAATGTTCAACCAAAAAAGATGAATTCACAAAAAAAATGTAATAATTGATATTTTAATCAAAGAAATATTGGTATTAGAAAATAAAAGAAAGTGAACTAAAACAAAAAAAAATTTCAGCCATATACTTAAATACTCATCCAAGAAAGATTTGTCAGTCAATAAAGAAAAAAAGTTTCATAAAAAATGTGGAATTTTCAAGTCAGAAAGAGAATCATAATACTCAAACTTCAATTTTCAAACAAAAAATTGAATTTTCAATAAAAAAAAAAGATTAATTTTCAAAAAAGAAAAATTTTTCTACTATACAAAATGAAATTTTAAGTTAAAATAGCGAGCTGTCTATAAAACAGTGAACAAAATGCATGAATTCTCAACCGAAAAACAAACGAATTTTTATGAAGATAATTGAATTTTCAAAAAAAAAAGTTAATTATCAACTAAATAATGGAATTTTCAACCCAATAAAAACAGTTGCATTTTCTACCATAAAATTACTTTTCCAAAAAACTGTTCAATTTTCTACAAAGAAGAATCTATTTTCACCAAGTAATTGAAGTTTCAGTCAAAAATATGACTCCTCAAACGGAAGGATTAATTTTCTACTGAAGAGAAAGTATTTTCAATAAAATACATGAATTTTCAATCAGTGAACTGAATTTTCAAACAAAAAAGATAAATTTAAAATGCAAAATGGAATAGTTAAAAATTCACTGAGAGTTCAGTTAAACAAATTAATTTTCAAGCAAAAACAAAATGAATTTTCAGCGAAATAGTACAATTTTCATCCGACGAGATGAATTTGTAAGTTATTATGATGAATCTTCAATCAAAATATTAATTTTTACCAAAATATTTGAATCTTCATCCAAAATAGATTATTAATTGTTAACCAAATAGTTGCATTCTCAACCAAGAACATCTATTTTCAACAAAGAAAATACATTTTCTACCAGAAATTACAAATTAAAAAAAAAAATATGAATTTTTAAGCAAGAGGATTAATTTTCTACCGAAAAAAGACGAATTTTCTTCTATGAAATCCCGTCAAAATTTTGTAAAGCCTTGAAATGAAATTCAATTTGTTTCATAAGGTTGTCATGAATCTAGTTGACATTCCTTAAACACCCTTGAAAATAGAGTAAATTTTATTCGTTACTTAAGTTCTTAAATAAATTATTAAATAAATATATAAATATATATACAGACAGATAGAAGGCAGACAGACAGACAGACAGACATACATACAGACATACATACATGCATGCATACATACATACATGCATACACACATACATACATACATACATACATGCATGCATACATACATACATACTTACATAAATGCATACATACATACATACATACATGCAGACAGACAGACAGTATTCGAAAAGACATTTCTTTTACAGTTAAACTTTTTCTTTAACATAATTCAAAGTTGATGACACATTTAAAAAAATTTCTTGGTTCGAGATGAATCGACTGATCTATAATATTAATATATTTTATTAAAAATTAAGGGGGTCATCCCGTGTGACGGTTCCGAAAAATAGACGCAAAAAAACATGAAATTTTGGGTCCTGATGCTTAAAAGCATATAAAAAGTTGAATTTTCAAAATTTTCAAAAAATCCTAGTTCCGGCGATAGCCATCCGCCTATAGAATAATATCCAATTTTGTTTTCTGATATCGGATAAGCCACTCTGACAGAATCATGGTCGCCGTTTACCTACCTTCTTTTTTATATGGTTGCCATTCATTCAATAAAACTCGCGAACAAGATCATATTTTTGCATATAAAAAGTCAGAGTTACTACTAAAGACTGAATGAATATATAGATAAAATTTAGAAGCTTTTTGTTTTTTAATTTTGCTAGGTTTTCGGAAAAACCTTAAAAAATAAGGCTGTCACACGGGATGACTCCCTTAAGGAAGATATGGTCGTTTATATTATATTTAAGAACGATTTTTCTAGTAAAAATTTTCTCATTCTCATAATTTGAAATTGAAGCAAGAACGGAAAAGATTCCTTGATTCGAGGCAAATCGATTGACCTCGAATATTAATACACTTCATCAAAGGTTAAGGAAGTTATGCTCATTTATAATATTTGAATCATTTGTATCAAACAGAAACACTTTTTTCATTGACATTATTCAAAGTTGACGCATGAATGAAAAATTGTCTGTATCATTTTGTGATTTTGTATATTTTGTAAATTTCTTTTTTGAAATTAATCAAAATAAAGACTTTGGTTTGTCTATTATTGAAAAAATAACTAATGCTGCTTCTACGAGCAAGCAAATACAATTGCTAACGGGAAACAGTGCTCGTGAAATAAGCACCATATGATTATAAATACAAAGTGGAAACACTCGAGATTGAATTCACAGTAAGTTTATTCTTGTCCGAAGAAACAATTTTTTTTCTCTTCAGGAATTTTTTTTTCATTAATAGATGGTGAAAGTTAGATTGCGATGTTATGTGTCTGAGTGAATAAATACTTAAGTAACGTAAAAGGTTCAAGATGACATACTTCAGACCAAATAAAAAGACCTTGATAATGTTGAGAAGATCCTTTAATGATCAAATTCTTTAAATACATTTTTTTCAAATATTGTCCGAGATGGGATAATAATGGACCTTCCTACTTTTTAACATCTTAAAGTTGAAATATTAAAAGCTCAGAACTAAATTGAGATGTGAATCTTGTAAGAGCATGAATCTTTTTTGACTACGACATTTTGGCTTCTGGCAATTTTTAAAAAATAAAGGACTTTTATATGACTTGGATTGCTGTTTTCCTGAAGAGGGGAGCATTTGACTCTCGAAACGTCGATGATTAAGGGATCTTCTCAACATTATCAAGGTCTTTCTATTTGGTCTGAAGTATGTCATCTTGTACCTTTTACGTTATTTAAGTTTACAGGAATTGCAAAAGGAGCACTTTGTGGTCGTTGTCCAAATTTGGTTCTTGGATTCTTCAATATATTGAATTCCTGAAAATGAAACAAGAATTGAATGATAAAATTTGGACAACCAACACAAAATACTCCTATTGCAATTCCTGAAAAACAAAATAAAAAAATTTGTTTCTTTGGACACAAATAAAAAAGAGGAAAGAAAAATGAGGAGGAAAACAAACCAAATCCCCTTCCTTCTCTTGAGAAAGATTCATAAGGATGGCTATCCTTTGAGAATTTTTTTTTCAAATATTAACACTCCAACGAAATTTTTAGAACAAAACTTTAATTTGATACTTAAAGACTCAATTACAACATCTAAATACAATATTAAGAATAGCTGGGAATTTCACAAAAATATTATTTAAAAAACTGTCCCTGATGACCATGATTTCTTTGGACGTTGTTGCAATGTTCCCTAATATACACCTAGAATTAGTGAAACAAGCAATTTTAAATAAATGGGACAATATAAGGACACGTACTCGATTAATTCAAAAAGATGTTGTGTGTTCCTCTAGCAAAGTTACAGGCGGTATTTGATGCTTTTAACAGTTTTCATCCAAAACTTCAGTTTACCCACGAAATAGCGAAAAATAGTAAAATCAGTTTTTTGGACGTAGAAGTAATCAAAGGTCAGGATGGTAATATTGTTACCAATTGGTACAGGAAAAATACATATTCAGGTAGATTTTTAATTTGATTTAAATTTGATTTTAGTCTGATTCAGAATTCGTGAATTTCACGTTGGATTCTTCTTCCATTTTCAGAAATTGTATACATTAAAACCATGCGGTCAAGAACAGATACCTTCACTGCCTGTATTGGATCAAAAATTAGATTCCGAGGTTTTTCAGAAGTCCCTTTCAAGTTTGAGAGGGTCTATAAATTTCCTAAAAACAACAGCAATTCCGGGTTCCCACGAGTGTTGACTGAATGTTTTCACAACTAGGAAGCAGAATGAGATTTTTCAAGCTTGGGGGTCTCCTGCACCATCCTTCGCAAGAAGGAAAGAAATACGGAAGTAGGACTGCATCACATGTTTCCACTTTTGAGGACACGTGTTCAGCCAGCAAGGTGGACACATTCGTTGACTGCCGATGAGATTTGTTATTACAACTGTTTTTCTCTTTTACGAGTTTTCGACTGCACCTTTCAAATTTGAATTTTGAAAAAGATATGAATATTCTATTCCGGGCTTTAGAGTATTATGGTAGGCAGTATCATCAGTAGTTTCTTATGAATGATATTTTTGTAAAAATAAGCAAGATTATAGTTTGGAAAAAAGTACACAGAAAGAAGGAAGGTTTTAATTTTGTTTTAAGTCATTGTCTTAAAAACCATTTTGAAACTCATGAGTTTTTTTCTTATTTAAAATTGTTTTTTTCATTTTTATTATTATGTTTTTTTCACACTGCTGTTGTGTTCGCTCTATTGATCAATGTCAAAACCGAAGAGGCGCGATCTGTTCCTGTCCGAGTTCTGTGATAATTCAACTTTAATATATAAAAAATAGCTTTTTTCGTACAAACTATTATCAAAAATGTGATAAACCATTCGGAAAATAATGTCAACATGTCAGTCATTCAGTCGATTCAGTTTAACGATTCTGTTGAGAATTTGTCTTTTATTTTATTTTTCTCATTTTTGACTAGAAACTGATCTTTCTCATTTGAAAAATTACATGATTTATTGAAAATTCGTCCTTTTTTTAATTCAACGGCTTTTAATTTAAAATATTTTTTTGGATGAGATATCAACTATTACATCTTCCGTTGTTTGTTCAAGATTCATCTCTTTGGTTTAAAAATAATTATTTTTGTAAAAATTAGTTTTTTTTTTCGTTGAAAATTAATTAACTGAAAATTTT
The DNA here is from genome assembly GCA_932178445.1 of Andricus quercusramuli. Taxonomy (NCBI): domain Eukaryota; kingdom Metazoa; phylum Arthropoda; class Insecta; order Hymenoptera; family Cynipidae; genus Andricus; species Andricus quercusramuli. The sequence continues at coordinate 62,097 of CAKNXH010000625.1, read as the reverse complement.
TCCGGCCATTTAGGTGAATATTCGCCTCTTTTATTCTCAATTTATTCTTAACAATCTTTCTGATTAGAAAATCATTTCTCCCTTGAAAATTGAACCAATGAAAACATTCCTTTTTCGTTTCTTGAAAATTAATTTTCTTCGTTGAAAATCAAAATGTGTTTGAAAATTGAACTTCTTTTAGAAAATTATTTTCCTTCTTTGTATATTCCTTTATTTGGTTACAAATTCATTTCGTGGGTTAAAAATTTAACTAATACGCAGAAAATATTTGTTTAAATCAAAATTTAATTTTTTAGTTGAAGATTTGACTTTTTGGTAGAAAATTAATCTTCTTGTTTGAACATTTTTTTTAATTCATTATGCTTGGTTGAAAATGTATTTTTTTTTAGTTGCAAATTCATTTTTTCCGATGGGATCTATTTTATTGCTATTTTATTGTCTTAAAATTTATTTTCGAACATAAAAATTAAGTATTTCAATTAGAATTCGTCTTTTTTCCTAATTCAACTTTTTTTCATTTAATATTGAAACCTTTTTTGGTTTTAATATCAAAGATTCCGTTTCTTGTCAAAAATTCATCTTTTTTTGTTTAAAGTTATACTCATTTGATGAAAAGTGATTCTTTCGGTTGAAGATTTATTACTTAAGTTAAAAATTCATCTTGGAGTCTGAAAATTCACTCATTCTATTGAAAAATTCCCTTTTTTCTTGTTGAAAATTATTATTTTTCCCAACTGAAAATTTAAATATTCCATTTTTGGCTGAAAATATTTTTTTTTTATTTGAAAATTCACTCCTTTTGTTGAAAATTGAACTATATCGTTCGAAATTTGATTTTTTTTATCTGAAAATTTCACTATTCTAATTTTGGTTGACGTTTTCTTTTGATTTGAAAATTTTGCAATGCACACAACTTAATTTTTTCGTTTGAAAATTCATCTTTTTGGTAGAAAATTGAACTATTTTATTTTCAGTTCTAAATTTATCTTTATGAATTGAAGAAAAATTATATGTTCTGAAGAAAGCAGCAAAGAAATCAAAACATTTAAATATTTCCAGTCCATCAATTAAATATTATTTTGAAGATTTTAAGTGATTTTGGACGGATTTCAATAGATATAAAAAATTCTAAGCATTTTGTAATATTTCTATAAACTGTAAAAAATTGTAAAAAAATGAAGGGATTTTCTTGGATTTTGAAGATTTGAAGATAATTTCAGATATACCGATTATTCTGATTTTTTGATCAATTTCCTAAAATTTTGAATTAATTGAAAATTTCAAAGATTCATCAATATTTCAAAGGATTTTATAAACATTTCATAAGATAAATTGAAGTTTTTTTTAAATGCCAAAGTTCCTAAAGAATTTCAAGATATTTAAAAAGATTTCAGGATATTTGTAACGTTTTTTTGTTCGGTATGAAACTTTTTTTGTGTGGCAAAAATTTTGAAAAATATTAGCAAATTATTAGAAATAATTTTTTTCTGAAAAAAGAAATTTTTTTCGCTCCGCTGAGAGTCGAACCACATAACTTCAGATTCAATTATAATGATTGTCATTATTAATAATTAATGAATATTTTCATTACTAATAATCAATTATTCACTATTATAATCATAATTATTATTCAATAATATTGAGTGTACTTAGGTTTCTTCTCTCGATCTCTCTAGTAGCTTAATGGCAAAGCACCGGACCGGGAATCAGTAGTTATGTGGTTCGAAACCCAGCGGAGCGACAAAAAAAAAATTTTCTCAGAAAAAATTAATTAAAATGATTTTTAATTCATAGCTCCATCTCGTCTGAAAAATATATTAAAAATTTATATTGGAAAAATATTGTCATAAATTTTTATCAATAAAATTATAATATAAATCATAGGGGAACTTCATTTAGAATTTAATTCATACAAAAATTATCATAATTTTTCTACTCATGTGCTAATTTGTCGAAATTGTCAAAATTCATAATTTTTGAGTCGATTACACTGGGAGAATTTTTATTTTATTTTAGGAAGACACTAGAGATTTTGATTTTGTAATAAAACGAAGCAACTTTTCAGCATTAGCTATTTTGGATTTCGAAGAATTTTGTATTTTTGGTGCATGCTATTGTTTATTATTGAAACCATTTACATTCAGAAATTGATAAATATGTAATTTTTACATTTATAATTTTTTTCTCACTTTGAAGCATTTTCACTTTCAAATTTTCCAATTTTATATTTTTTGCAATTGATTTTTATTGCATTGAATTGCTGATTTTAAATTGAAATATTGATGCTGAATTAAATTTTATTAATTAAAACAAATTTTAAGTTCAAATCAAGTGGAATTTTAGTCAGTTTCAATTAATTTCTAGAAATTTCAATTGGATAATTAAAATTTGAACGGAATTATAGTGAAGACGAAATTTCTTTCAAATTTATTTGTTAATTTAAACTTTTCGATTAAGCTTTTGGGTTACAAATTTATATTTTTGAGTTGAAAATTCAACGGGATTTTTTTGGCTTGAAAATTCGAAAATGCGGTAGAAAATTCAACAATTTGTTAGAGAATTTAAAAATTTGATTGAAAGTGTAACAACTTTATAGAAAATTAATTTATTCTGTTAAAAATTCAACTATTTTGCAAAAAATTGCTTTTCTAAATTATAAATTATTGTTTTAAAACAAAAATTTATTTTTTGGCTAAAATTTTTTTTTTTACTTCAAAAATTCAAATATTTGGTTCAAAGTTCCATCGTTTTCATAAAAATTAATTTTATTTGGTAGGAAAACAATCTTAATACTTAAAAATTCTACTTTTTCGTTAAAAAATCATTTCATGGGTTAAAAACTAATTTTTTCCAACCGAAAATATATTTATTTAATCAAAAGTAAACTTTTTCGTTGAAACTTTATATTTTTATGTTGAAAATTCTTCTTGATATTGTGTTCCATTTTTTGTTAGAATTTTAACTTTTTAGTTTGAAAAATCAACCATTCGATTAAAAAATTATGTAATTTGCTCAAAATTAATTTCATTTGGTGGAAAAATATTTTTTTCAGTCGAAAATTCAACTATATGGTTACAAATGTAATATAAAAAATAAAACTATATTTTGTTGCAAATTTACCTCTTGGGAAAAATTAATTGTTTTAACAATTTATTATTATTGTTAATAATATTCCATTTAGATAATGCTGGAAAGTTGCCGCTTTTTTTCTGAAATTTACAACTATTTGTCTATTCTCCACTTAGGACGAGTTAATAATCATTCAAATCCAACAGAAATAATTATTTGAACAAATTAAAATTGTTTATAACTATTTTTTCCTTTTTTTATTCTAGATAGTTGCGGTTTATTATGAAATATTTTATTTTCCACCCATTTTTCACTCTGCAAACAATTTATTATCATTATTATTGACAATAATAATTATTATAATGCTAGAAAATTGCGTTTTTTCTTTAAATTTTGAACTATTGCTCGACATTTACTTGGAGTGCGTTTATAATTAATTCAATTTAGAAAAAATAATATTTCGAACAAATTATTTTTGTTCTTAACAATCTTTTTTTATTATTCTTAAATACATGCAGTTTTTTCTGAACACACTTATTTAAGCAATCTTTCATTGTTTATAACTATATTATTTCAGAATAATTCTAGAAATTAGCTTTTTTCTGAAATTTTTAGTTTTTCTTTGACTATTCAGTTACGAAGGAATATTAGGTAAACCTAAAGAATAATCATTTTTTTAATAGCATTGTATTTTGTTGAGTGAATTATTTTTTTTTTCCCAATGTTAAAAAAAAATTTTACACAATGCAAAAATTTCAGAAACAAACTGCAACTATCTGGAAATACTATAGATGAAAATAGTAATTAACAATAATTATTTGTTTAAAAAATTATTTTGGCTCAATATAATTAATTATTAGGTCAGTCCAAGTGGAAAATTGAGCATTAGATAAAAATTTCAGAAAAACTGTAACTTTTAACCATTTAGAAAACAGGATATTATCAACAATAATAAAAAATTGTTTGAATAATCATTGTTGTAAACTTTAAATAATTATTACTTCACTCCAATTGCAAAGTAGACAAAATGTTGAAAATTAACGAAAAACCGCAACTATCTAAAATTAATGTAGAAGAAGATACCTATGTATAAAAAATAATAATTTGTTTAAACAATTATTATTGCTGGATAAAATTGAATATCAACTGTCGCCAAGTGAAAAGTGGACATAAAGTTAAAAATATCTGAAAAAACTGCAATTAATAGCATTATTCGAAGACAATAATAATAGCAATAATAATTAGTTGTTCAAACAATTATTTTTGTCAACATTGATAAACTATTACCCTGTTGTAATTAAAAATTGAACAATAGGTGAAAGAATTGTGAAAAAACGCGACTTTCCATCTCTATTTGGAGATAAAATTGCTGAAAACAAGTTTTTTTTTCAATAGCAAGTTTGTTCAAGCAATTTAACTTTTAGCTTAAAAATCATATTTTTAAAATTTTAATGCGGAGAATCGAGTATGCCGGAAATGCAGCAAAACTGCAGTCTAAAAGAAACTACTCACTATTACGCGAGTAATGCGCATTATTACGCATTATTACGCATTATTACGCATTATTACGCATTATTACTCAATTATTGCGTGCCAAGTATACGGAGTAAGACGCGAGTGCATTCTTCCTAGAAAAATCAAAGCATTAATGGGTTTTTTTAAGGAATTTGCTGAAAAAAAGTGGCAAATAGTTTTATTTGTAGCGTGAGTCCAAGCTCTGAAAGCTTTAAAAAAATATTTTCGGTAAGAGAATCCTTTGATCCGCCTTGTTTCAGAAACTTCAGACATCCTATATGTCGTCAAATATTGCGACGTTTTCTGCCATTAGGGAATAGAACCATTATCCTCTCGACACACAGATGAAAGTGAAACAAACGCAGAATGGATTTATACAGAAAACGAGGTACAAAGGGGATGGAAGTTTCCCACTAATGCCCAAAGCTTGCCACATGGTCATTTTTTCTTCGGTGAAAATCCCTTAATGTGGGTTATTACATATTCGTCTGAGAGATAATAATTTGGTATAAGAAGGTCTGTCCGGAAAGTATCCAACCTTGTGGTGTACCACGAGTAAGAGTTAATTCTGGTCAATGGCGAGGATATCCCCTTCAAAGTAATCTATGGAAGCGACAACACCCTTCCAGCGACCAGGTGTAAAATTCAAAAATAAAAAACACCATTATATTACCCTGGCAAAATGCTACTTTTTTTGTCAATATAATTGATAAATCCGACCATTAGTTTAGGTAATAATTAATACTTGTAAAATGTTCTGAAATTTTTACAGTCTATTCAGAATACATCCGTAACATCTTCAAAGTCGGTAAAACACATAAAAATTGCATTTGTACGCGACGAACTTGAACTGTGAGAAAAGTTCGAGCGAGCCGTTTTTTCTAGGACGTGTGGAGAAAATTTCTCAAAATTGCAGTGCAATCGGGTGATAAATATTGCAACTATGGATGATTTCATAAAAAACGCTCGGCACGCGAGCAGATCGTCCAGCATTCGCGCGCGGTAGTAAGGGAATATTATACGTTTTTCACATATTTTTTCAACACTGCGATGGTATATTGTAAAATGCATTGTTATTTGATTATTCAAAATATTTATATCGTTAATCATACATACGTAGCATTCTTCTCGCCTTTAATTGTTTTCAGACACGTGTGAAAATGAACTTTTTTCCATCGAAATTCACGCAAAATGACGAAAAACACGGATGTACTATTCAATCATTCATTTGATAATAGACTCTAATAGATTATGATATACATGAACTTTTTTACATACTTATTTGTTCGTTCTTATTTTTTGAATAGCAATACATTTTACAATGTACCATCGCATTTTTAAAAATATGCGAAAAGCGTACACTGTTAGAAAAATCTGTATGAGATTTAAATACATGTGTGTGAAGCAAATATGCACTGCCGCTACTGAAATGTAACATACATGGGTGTAGTGAATTTAATATACATGTGTATTAAATTTAATATATAGGTCGGTATAGCAGTGTTCATACGTCGTGGAAAAAACGGCTTGCTCGAAGTTTTCTGAAAGTTTAAGTTCGTCTCATACTTTTTTCCGCCAAAGTGTTTGAAACCCCACTGTTAGAAATATCTGGTTGAATTTCCAACCACATGTGGTTAAAGTTTTATACAACTACCGTTGTTGAAATTTCAACCATGCACACGGCACAGTTAGTGAATTTCAAAGCAATTATAATTTTTCAAAAATCTGGAATAAAACCCGTGCAGATTCCTGGAGAATACTTTGCTTTGAAATTCACTAACTGCACCGAAAGAATTCTGATAAGGAATCAGTGAGTTATTTCGTACGTTTGTGTCGTGTGATCCATGAGATTAACAAAATGCATATAATATTTAGGAAAATAAGCAGCTTTAAAGAAGATAGAGCGATGTTGTTTGTCTGAGTAATATAAGTTTATAAAAGGTAAATTTTCATCAATCACAATTTCTAACCTTAAGAAAGAAGTTACCTATCTAAATGATATCAATTAAAGTTAATAATGCTACATATATTTTTAGAGATGAAGACGAGGAATGGGATTCTAAAAAAAAAAAAAAAAATTTTAATATTAATTTAAGATGTTGCATGAACTTTGAAATGTGACATGTAACCTGAACTTCACGTCCTGATGAGGAAAACGGATCTAGTTTACGAAACTTCGACAGCAGAAATGAAGGATTTTTAACAACTAATTCTGCTTTTTGGTCTGAAGTATGACAATTTTACCAACTACATATATTTATTTTTATAAGCTTTAAAGAAGAAAAACAAAAATTACGTTGGAATTATATTACTATAATGAGTTGCGCGCCCAATTAGACAAACTTTTCAACACTCGTTTTTGTAAACATAACCTAAAAGAGCATACAGCAGTTAGTACCGATAGTGTGAATGAAATGTACCCATCATGATAATATTATTCCAACGTACCTTTTGTTTTTCTTCGTTAAAGCTGCTTCTTTTTCTGAATATTATGTCCTTCATTAATTTCATAGATCTCACGACAAAAACGTACAAAATAACTCCTCACGGGACATATTGTGTATGCGCAAACGTCTAGTTGAATTTTCAACTAAATTTGAATGAATTTTATTTCAATTCCGTGAATGAACGATATTTTAACCACAACAGCGGTTGAAAAGTGGTTGGATTTTCAACATATTTCTAACAGTGCCGGTTACCGGTAACTCGTCATTTTTTATTAGACATAAGTGAACAAATGCAACTTTTCATGTTTTTAATCGCCTTTGGAGATGTGACATAAGTATTCTGAATATACTGTAGAAATTTCAAAACATTTCGCCAGTTTCTCTCAATTTGAAGTTGATGCAAGAAGAGGAAAGTTGTGTTGCTCCAAGACGAATCGATTGACCTATAATGATAATACATTTTATTGAGGAGTAAGGAAGCTATGGTGATGCCTAATATTTGAAAATACGGTCTTTTATAGTGAAAATTTTTTCACTAACTTCCATCAACTTTGAATGATGCTGATGAAAAAATATTTACTATAAAAAACTGTGTTTTTGAATATTATGCATTACCAAAGCTTTCTTAATCTTCAATAAAATGTATCAATATTACACGGAGAAAAATGGAAGGTCTGTTTGGCCATCTAGATGTGCAGACCGGTCATATTGCAGGGTCAACTATAAGACAGCCCTTGAATATGGCTAAAGCGACTATCTCTAGAAGGTTGAAACAAGAGGTTCAAATCGATCATCTCAAAGTGTTGACTCGATCATTTCCGACGGTCGAATCGGTCATCTCAAGAAAGCTGACCCGATCATGCTAAAGGGTCGATATGATTGTCTCTAGACAGACCGCTCGATGGTCTCAGATGGTCGATTCGATTTTCTCAAAGTGTAAACCTGGTCATTGTGAAGGGTCGGTTCGGGCACCTCGGATCACCGCTTTGATTATCTCAATACAGTCGATTCTATCAGCTCGGAATGGTCGATTTGATTATCCCGGAATTTCAATATGGATATTTTAGGAGGGCAAATTCGATTATTGCAGAGGGTCGTTTCAAAAATCTGATATGGTTAAAATTACTATTTCTAAGGGCCAAATATATATTTTTATATTATTTTTAAAAATTAATAAAAAAATTAATTTGATTTTCTAATCTGGACTAGTATGAAGGTCTACTATGTAAACAGTGGGGAGTCCTTTATCAATTAACTTATAGTAAGCATTCTGATAATAATCTTTGATAAAAAATTACTAATTTAAAATGTAAAATCATAACAAAGGAAATTAGTAAGAAAACATTCTTTATGAATTTAATTTTCAACGTTTTTTCTACAAATTAGTAGTTTTTACTGAAGATTGGTATGGAAATACTTCTTACTATTCATCAATTGATAAAAGTCATCGCACTATGTAATTAGTATAATTTCATAGTAATTCAGATCTATAGTATAACATTCTATAGCGTATTCAAAAACAGTATATGGATTGAAAAAATTATAAACGCGCACGTAACCTTAAAATTAAACGAAATATTCAAATTAATGTTGAATGGGTCGAGGTTCGCTAAAAAGTGTGGTTATAAATGCATAATTTTATTTTCATATAAGTGACAACGCATTTTAATTGTTGGTCTATAAGTAGAACTCACTGCTATATTTAATATATTTATATCTATTAGGGTGGGCCAAAAAAAACTTGTAATTTTTTTTGTTCAGATACCATGAAAATATTTTCAGAAATGACTTAGCAAAAAATCATTTCAGACATTTTTTGTAGATCGTTAAATTCTCTACAAGAATAAGTTTCCATTTTCACTAGACAATTATTCGTTCAAACGCATTCAAAATCGAACAAAACTATTTAAAAATTCCTGTATTATTTGAATGGAAAATCAAAAATCACAAATCGTCACCTCTTAATATTAATATTAACAGCTCAAGCTTCACCAGAATTTTTTTTTCGTCATTTCGGACAATATTCTAATGGTATCTAAGAAAAAAAAATTAAAAGTTTTTTTGGCCCACCCTAACATCTATAGAGATCCCTACATAAATCACAATTCTTTGCAGCCTTCGTTACAGATGAATTAAAAAACTAATACAATTACTGTCGAACATTGTGTATAAAACGTAGAATAAATTATTAATTATTATTAATTATTTAACACTTTAATGCATTTAAACTGCTAACGCTCACAACTTTCGCTTGCCTAAAGATTTCCTTGTATGTGATCCGTTCCATAAATATTCCCTAGAAAAAGTAAATAATCGATAAGCATAATCAATCATTTGAATCAAGTTAATTTCATACCAAGAAAGATGACTTTTCTACCATGAAAAATGAGATTTTAATAAAAGAGTGAAGTTTTTAAGTTATAAAGTCGAATTTTTTTGAAAGCGGTGGACTTTTGAATCGGAAAAGATGAATCTTTAACAAAAAAGATAATTTTTGATCAAGAAAGATCAATTTTGAACAAAATTCTCAACCAAAAAGTTGAACCATCAACAAATAAGAATAACTTACTACCCAAAAAGACGATTTTTTAATGAAAAATATGTATGAATTTTCTATCAAATAAATTAACTTTCAAGCAATAATTTAAATTTTTAAAAAAGAAAATTTACAGAAAAAAAACAACAAATTATAATCTTTACAGCGATTTCCTCGCAATTACTACCTGTTACAAAAATCCACTTCTGTTATATCTTCTGTGTTAGTTTTTTACCTAAAAAGACGAATTTTCAACAAAATACATGAATTTTCTACCAAACAGTTGAATTTCTAACTTATACAGTATACAGAATACAGTTTCAGCCAAAAGCGGTCTATTTAAATTTTCAGACAAAAACTATTTGAAATTATATTACACTCTCACGAATGAGAATGTGAAAATAACTTCCAACGGCAAAAAAACAATTATCAACAAAATTGTTAAAAATCCAACCAAAAAGATGAATTTTCGACCAAGGAGATTGAATAGTCTATGCAAAATACAAATTTTCAACGTAAATAATGTTCTACCAAAAAAGACCAATTTTGAACAAAATACATAAATTTTCAGCAAAATTATTTAGTTTTGAAGCCAAAAAAACCAATTATCTACCGAAAAGTTGACTTTTCAATACAAAAATATGATTCTTCAACTGAAAAGTTTATTTTTTAAGCCAAAATATGAATTTTCTACAAAACAGTAGAATTTTCACCATAAATGTTCATTTAAAAAGAAATCATAATAGTTAAATTTTCAACCAAAAACATGAACCTTCAACAACAAAAAATTAATTTTGAACAAAAAAGATGATTTTCATTAAAAAAAAGATGAATTTTCAATAATATTCTTAATCAAAAAGTTGAACTATCATCAAACAAGGATTTTGTACCCAAAAGACGACTTTTTAACAAGATATGTCAATTTTCTACCGAAAGGTTAAATTTTCAACCGGAAAGTTTAATTATTACCAAGAAAATTAATTTTCTATCAAAAAATAAGAATTTTAAGTAATCCAGTATACCGAATAAAGTTTTAACCAAACATCAAATAGTTAAATTTTCCGATAAAAAAAATTAACAATGAAAATGAAATTTAACAAAGTTATTAAATTTTCAACCGAAAAGATGAATTCTCGATCAAGAAGTTTAATGTTCCACCAAAAAAGATGAATTTTGAACAAATGACATGAATTTTGAACAAATGACATGAATTTAAGCGAAATGTTTCAATGTTTAAGACAAAAAGAGGAATTTTCTACAAAGCAGTAGAATGTTTACCATAACAGTTCATTTGAAAGAAAATATTTGAATTCTCAACCAAAAACTTGAACTTTCAACTAAAAAAGAATTATTTTTAACCAAATAGTTTAATTTTCAAGCCAAAAAAACGATTTTTCTACGAAACAGTAGAATTTTCACTATAAAAGTTCATTTAAAATGAAATGCATGAACTTTCAACCAAAAATTGGAACTTTCGACTAAGAAAAAAATAAATTTTAAACAAAAAATGGAGAAGTATATTATTGCCAGTTCAAAAGATTTATTTTCAACCAAACATGAAACGACGTTTCATCAAAATAGTTTAATTATCAACCAGAGATGAATCTTAATAAAAAAATGAATTTTGGAAAAAAAAAATATAATTTTCAATACAAAAAGAAGATTTTATAATAAGATTCTCAAATAAAAATTTGAGCTATCAACAAGCAAGAATAATTTTTTCCCGAAAACACGGATTCTTAACAAAATATATGAATTTCCTGCCGAATAGTTGAATTTCCAACCAAAAAGTTGAATTTTCGACCAAGAAAATTAATTTTCTACAAAAAAATAAGATTTTCAAACTTATCCAATATGCAGAATAAAGTTTTAACCAAAAGTAGAGTAGTCACAGTTGAATTTTGTTCGGAACTGTTGAATTTGCAAGACAATGAGACAACTTTTCTATACAAAATGACATGAATTTTGATTTAAATAGTTGAATTTTTAAACATAAAAGATTAATTTTTCAACCAAAATAAAACAGTTTAATTCTCATTCAGAAAAATTAATTTTCAAACAAAGACATGGACTTTCTACTAAAATTATCAATCTTCCACAAAAAAAATGGTAAGAATTTACATACATTTTTAACCAAATAGTTAAGTTTTTACATTAAAAAGATTATTTTTTGAACAAAAATGGAATAGTTTCATCTGGGAAAAATTAATTTTCAACCGAATAGGTGAAGTTGCAAATTATAAAAGGAAAACAATTTTTAACCAAAAATGGAATAGGTGAATTTTTATTTGGAGAAATTGATTTTACATTTAGAAAATGATTTTGTAATAAAAAGACTTAAATGTTGTACCGCACAGTTGACTTTAAACAAATTTTTGAATTTTAAAGACAGAAAGGCGAATTTCCTATATGAAATAGTAGAATTTTCAACCCGAAAATATGAAATTTTAAGAAAAAAGTTCATTTTCAACCAAATAGTTAAATTTTCAGTTTGAGCAAAAATTTTTTATTCCAAAAAAGGGAAATTTTGATAAAGTTCATTTTTCAACTAAAAATATTAATTTTCCACTAAAATTATGAATCTTGTACCAAAGAAAGAAATTTGTAAGAAATTATATGAATTTTGAACCATATAGTTAAATTTTTAAACCAAAAAGATCAAGTTTTAAACAAAAATGATATACTTAAATTTTCATTGCCAAAAGATTGATTTTAGATTAAGAAAAATGAATCTTTTACATAGCAGTTAACTTTTCAAAACAGACGAATTCTCTATATAAAATAATGGAATTTTCAACCCGATAATATGAAGTTTCAACAAAAAAGTAAGTTTTTAATAAAATACTCAAATTTTAACTTGATACATTTAGTTTTTAATCCTAAAAATAAATTTTCAAAAAAATTCACACATTTTTCACCAAATAGTTGACTTTTCAATAAGGACTCATTTTTTACAAAAAGAAAAGACGAATTTTTAACAAACCACATTAATTTTCAACCAAATAGGTGAAGTTCTAAAATAAATAAAAAATTTTTTACCATAAATGGAACAGGTAACTTTTCATTTGAAGAAATTTACTTTTACTTTAAAAAATTATTTTGTGAGAAAAGAGACTAATCTTCTACAAAAAAGTTAAATTTTCTACCGCATACTTGTCTTTTCAAAGGAATTTTTGAATTTCAAAGACAACAAGATGAATTTCCTGTATAAAATAGTAGAGTTTTCAAGCCGAGAATATGAAATTTTCTCCAAAAAGTTAATTTTCAACCAAATGGTTGAATTTTCAGTTTAAGAAATAAGTTTTTTACTCCAAAAAAGGGAAATTCTAAAAAAGTTCATTTTTCAACTAAACATATAAATTTTCTACTAAACTTATGATTGTCCCACCAAAAAAAGAAATTTGTAAGAAATTACATAAATTTTGAACCACATAGTTAAATTTTTTAACTAAAAAGATTAATTTTCAAACAAAAATGAAATACTTAAATTTTCATTGTAAAAAATAAGTTTAAATAAAGAAAAATGTATCTTTTACAAAGCAGATGAATTTTTAAAACAGACTAATTTTCTATATAAAATAATGGAATTTTCAACCCGATAATATGAAGTTTCAAAAAGGTCAGTTTTCAATCAAACAGTTCAATTTTAACTTGACACATTGAGTTTTTATTCCCAAAAATAAATTGTCGAAAAAATGTACACATTTGTAAACAGTTAGCTGAATTTTCAGTCAAGATTAATGATAATTACCGTTGAATATTTTAATTATATTTCGCCCACACTTCCAGCTCTTCATCAGCTTCACGTACGACGACACAGACCCTTCCATCGATACTTGTACGAATTCAAATGTGCAATAGGAGACAACTGAAAGATAAAGTTTTATTGTTAAATTAATAATTACAAATCAAGTTTAAACTACATTAATTAATGCTAGAATAATCAGTGATTACTCAAATAATTATAAATTACTTTAAACTTGTATTATAATATAACCTAAAAAATATCAGTATTAACTGTTTCGAATGTCACAAAATTATGTAAAATAGATGCTTACCAATACGATCGTTTGCATTCCCAACACTAGGGAATAACTCTAGCAACACCGCAAGCACAACACTAGCACCACTAGCAATATTTGGCAATACTTTAAAAACAGTTTACCGGATGGATCAGCACCACGCGGTCCACTTGTCCGTTATGCAAATTGGCACTAATTAGCGATACCCGGTAACCTCTAAATTTTCACGCGCATGATTGACGCGCAAACGTCGAGCAATCGAGCATATGCGATGGTTTATCTATTCCTTCGTGGATGGTCGAAATGAGTGGAAAAAAGATGCGCGTATGGACCATCCCGAAAGGGATACCTTAGTTATCCCCGACAGTGAATCTGATTATTCTTATAACCGTCAGACTGGCCATAAAATAAGAGTCTTTCTCACTATGTCTAAAAAATTTTGGAAGGACCGTTCGACCATATAGAAGGACTGACTGGCTCTCTAAATTTTGACTTTCTAACTTTGACCATCCATTTTTCTCCGTGTATAAGTCAATCGATTCGTCTCGGAACAACACAACTTTTCTATTCTCGCATCAACCTTCAATTATGAAAATGAGAAAATTTTTAGTATAAAAATCGATTTTCAAAATTGTTGATCACCATAACTTCCTTACTCTTTAATAAAATGTAATAATATTGAAGGTTAATCGATTCATCTCGAACTAATGCATATTTTTTTATTTTGCAGTAACTTTGGATTATGTCGAGGAAAAAAAGTTTCAGTATAAAAAACCGTATTTCCAAATATCATGTATCACCATAGCTTTCTTAATTTTCCACGAAATGTATTAATATCATAGGTCAATCGATTCGTCTTAAATCAACACATCATTTCTGTCCTCGCATCAACTCTGAATTATATTAATGACAAAAATTTTATAAGAAGAAGCCGATATTAAAAATATATAAATTACCGTTTTTCCCAACGTTTTCATAAGAATGTAATAATATTATAGGTCAATCGATTCCTCTTGAATCAACACATCCTTTCTGTTCTTGCATCAGCGATGAATTATAATAATGAGAAAAGTTTTACTTTAAAAATAATGTTGAGGTATAGAGTTAGTTAAATTTTTGTGTTTTTTCTCTGAAACTTCCTACTATAGTTACTGTAATTCAAAATCAGATGTAAAACTGGAGATATTTTGATAAGGTGAGTGTAAATGTGAAAACACATAACGCAGAAGAAGATATATATTATATTATATTATTTTATATTATATTATAATATATATTATAAGGTTTATATATGATTTTTCAAATTCTATTCAAGAATGTGGATACTAGCAGTGTAAAGATTTCATTCGAATGTTCATAATTATATTGAATTTTAGGAAAAATATTATTTGCAGCATTGTAAGTTAATTCATGTTATAAACTCAAGTCAAAATTTATATTTTTTTATTTATTCAATCCTTTTTGTTGAAAATGCATATGTTCCTTTAAAAATTGAACCACTTCGTTGAAAATTGATGTTATTTGCTTAAAGACATATTTCTTGAATTAAAAATTAAACTATTCTATTTTTGTCAAATTTTTTTTTAATGAATAATCAGGTATTTTTCTTAGTTTGTTTGTTTTTTTGCTAGAAATATAACCTTTTTCATTAAAAATTCAACCATTGGGTAGAAAATTCTATCAAAGCTTGAAATATTTGGATAAAAATGCATATATTTCGTGTTAAAAATGATTCTTTCTTGGTGGAATGTTCATTCTTTTGGTTGAAAATAAGTTTCGTTTTAATTGAAAATTCATTTTTTCCACTAAAAATTTAACTATTCAATTTGTCAGGATCGAATGATTCCAAATCCGAATTGAGATTTTTTTAGATTAAAAATTTGATGAATTATTGTTGAAGGAAAGTCTGTGGCACCTTAATTTTTATATTTACTACCATCATCAATCATGCGCTACGTGCTTGGAGTTTTTTGATTCGACGTTAATAATAGCTTTTAACAATAAATCAAAATTTCGAATGGCTATTTCTTTTTCAAGGTTTATTCATTTAACGTTCGGCTTATATAAATGTAATTTTCACATTACTTTTGTAAAAATTGAAAAAGATTTTTGAAAAATTCGGATAGGTCGAAAATGTATCTAGACAATTTTCAAGAAAATTTGTGCACTTCACATTATTCTTAAAATTTCATGAAAAATTCATGTAAGTTCGGAAATTATTTCGTACTCGTGGAAGTTTGCAAAAAGTAAAAATAAAATATTTTATGATTCTTCGGAAATCGTTCAAAGTTTATATATATATATATATATATATATATATATTTTTTTCATCGCTTTAAAACTTCACAAAATGCTAAATATCTTTCAAACTCAATCGAATTATTTCTGAAATTTTCTAAAAATCTATCAGAATTTTTAAAAAAATTTCTTAAAATTGTCTATATTTTTCCGAAATATTGAAAATCTTTTCAAATGTTGAGAAATATTCAAGAATAATCTTTCGAAATCAATACATTTTTTCATTCAGAAAAGCAACTCTTCTTGCCTGTAAGTTAATTCTTTATTTTTGTCCAAAGAATGTTTTTTTACGTTTCTTTTACTTACAATAGGAGCCTTTTATGGTGGTTCTCTAAATTTGCTCGTTGTGTTCTTGTTTTTATTTTCAGAAATTATATACATTAGCTTGACTATTGGACGTTGAATGAAATTTTCAATTTGACTTTAATCTAATTTGAAATTCTTATATTTTAATTATGCAATTACTCGAAATGAAGTTACTAAAAATCGAAAAGACTAAACTAAAGAGAAAACTTAATATACCAAGACAGCAATAATTCTTTTTCAGGAAATTTGACCACCATATAACGAATGATCAGAAGCGGTATTTTATTGTTGAACGTAGGCGTTGAGGCAATTAGCAAATTAATATTTCTGCTCTTTCTCGCATTTTTCTGATACTTAATTCCTGTAGGATGTAATTTGCTCTGCTGGAGGTCTTGAGCTAGAGCTCGAACTCTTCTCTTTATGACATTGACTATGGTTTGAAAGAGAATCTAAATTAGTAATAATTAAGGGCGGTACATCGTTGGATGTCAAAAACGGCATGTTACCTGACTAGTCGTTCGACATAAGAAGACGGTTTATGTACGACAGAATGTACATACTTACTCGAGAGGAGGCTTGTAGGACCACACGCATTCTACGACGCGAAAGCGATTCATGGTCGCTCGGAATTGTGTTCACAATTTGCAACAGTGCGCAAATGTGAGGACATAAAATCCACAATACCATCAGATATCAAAATGACAAGTACACCGAACCCTGCGACTTTACACACATTCAAATGTCGGATAATGCCTCGTTTATATTTTCTCTAACACCTATACAAAATCATTAGGTATCATTAATTGCACTAACATTTCTCAGTGCATGAACTTATCCTATTTGATAAATCTCCGCCAGAGAGAATCTCGAAATCTTTCGAGTCATCTCGAAATCTATCGAAATCTATCGAACGATGAAAACAAAATTAAAAGACTAGATTTCTCATTTTATCGATCACCGATAATTATTTCGTTTATTTATTTTCACTATTACTTTCAATGTAAGTTGTTTTTGAAGATATTAAATCTTTGGTTGCTATGACTGACTTTCTCAATACACGGCGTAAAATAAAGTGTATTTCAGTAATTTTTCTACATTTCTAATCCAGTCGCAGATGTTCTTCTTTGTCATATGATATGCGCGTTATATTTTGGCCGATCTATACTATATTTTACTCGATTAGATCAGATGAATGACAAAATATTTTTATATTCTGAACTGACTAATGAATCATTAACTGATTATATTAAAACTTACATTTTCTGGAATGTGTGTAGAAAGTTATTTATAATTCAAATTGACCGAAATGAGAGTTCAAAGTTGAAGAAAGAAAAACATAAAGTAAAAATTATTTGAATATTTCAATGAAAAGTATAGATTAATGCTTAAATGATTATCTGAACTCAATTTTCAAAATTATATATTTCATGTTTAAAAAATATGAAGCAAAAATTATTTGAAAATGGTAGTTTCATGCTTTTCATGTTGTAATCAGTTATTATTTTTTTAATAAATGTACCTATAGAAAGGAAATCTCAAGTTTGAAAAAGAATATATCATGTAAAAATCATTTGAGTGCTTCAATGAAAATAATTGTGTAATGCTTTTTATGTTATGAACTGATTAATTAATTATTAACTGATTCTATTGAAACTTACATTTTCTGGAATTAGTTTGTGAATGTTTTGATGAAAGTTATAGTTTATTACTTCTTTTAATGATTTCAACACATAAAAAGCAATGAACTGTTATTTTCATTAAAACATTGGAATAATTTTCACTTAAAAGTTGATTTACATATAAAGTACCTCTATTCCGATTATGTCATTTCTGACAATGTTTGTGATGTTGTGGAATGATTATTTTTGTGAAATTACTATAAAAGGCTGCTAATAAATCATATTTTCATAAATTAAAGTGAAAATTTCAAAAAATGTGAAGTAAAAATTATTCAAATGTTAAAATGAAAATGAGAGATTAATGTTTGAATGAGTATCAAAATTCAATATTCAAAAGTACATATAAATATTATTTTTCTATTTTTTAGAAAATTACTATGAAAAGTTAATAATCATCAAATTTTCAGAAATGAAATTTCAAGTTTGTAAAAAATATAAAGTAAACATTATTTCAATGTTTCAGTGAAAATAATAGTTTGATGCTTTTTATTTTGCGAGCTGATTAATTAATTATTACCTGATTCTATTAAAACTTAAATTTTCCGGAATAAAAGTTAAAATTAAAAAAAAAAAGTAAAAGTTATTTGTATGTTTCAATGAATATTAAAGCTTAAAGCTTCTTATATTGTGAAATTATTCATTAATTATTAGCTGATAATTTTTGTCGCTATATTAAATTAAATAAAGGTAAAAGTTCAGCTTTTTTTTAGATTAAGTAACATAAATTGATAATTTAATTTAAGGTTATATAATTGAACATTGGATATAATTTTTATATTAAAAATTTATTGATATTCAAAGTATCCTTATTGTAATTACATAATTTTTCAAATGTGCCTGATTTTGTAAAATGAGTATCTGAATTTAATTTTAAAAACAATATGTAAATATGTTTTATTTTTTCTGAAATTAGTATAAAATGTTATGCATAAATTAAATTTTTGGAAATGAAAGTAAAAATTTGCAATAATGTAAAGTAAAAATTATTGGAATGTTTTGATGAATGTTATAATTTAACGCTTTTCATTTAACATTTTTGTGATCTTGTGAAATAAGTATCTGAATTCTGCTTCCAATATTATATGTACATATATTTTACTTTTCTATGAAATTAGTTTAGAAAGTTAATATTAATTAAATTTTGCAGGAAAATATAAAGTAAAAATTATACCAATGTTTAAAAAAAAATAACTGTTTATTGCTTTTTATGTTGTGAAATGATTAATTAATATGTACATATATTTTGATTTTTTCTGGAATCAGCTTTAAAGATCTATAATAAATTGAATGTATAGAAATGCATTTTCAAATGAAAAAAAAAATATATAATGTAAAAATTATTTGAATGTTCCAATGGAAATAATTGTTTAATGCTTCTTATGTTGTGAACTGACTAATTATATATGAACTGATTCTACTAATACCTGCAGTTTCTGTGATTACTTTAAACGATTTCTAATAAATTATGTTTCCAGAAATGAAAGTTAAAATTAAAAAAATTAATAGAGTACAAATTATTTGAATATTTTAATGAAAATAATAGTTGAATGCTTCTTATTTTGTGAACTGATTAATTAATTATCAGCGAATTTATTTCTTTCACAATATTAAATTACGTGAAGATTGAATTTTAATTTTTCTCTATTAAGTAACATAAATTGATCATTTATTTTAAGGTTACGTAATGAAATATGAGCTACGATTTATATGATAAAAGTTGATTTTTTATTCAAAATACCTTCATTACAAATATATAGTTTTTTTAATGTTTGCGATATTGTGAAATGATTATCTGAATTCAATTTTCGAAACTATATGGACATATGTTTTAATTGCCTTCTAGAATTAGTATAAAAGGTTATCAATGATCCAAAATGTCAAAAATACAATTTTAAAATTCAAAAAATATATAAACTCAACATTATGTGAATATTTCAATGAAAATAATGTTAAACATTATTGTCCACATTGATTAATGTGGACATTTCCATGCCTACATTAGCACCACCACGCCGCCTTCCTTCATGATATATTTCGTGGATTTGATTGTATCTCCATTTAATAATAACAGGAAAAATTTTCAAAGACACATTATTGGTATTTAAATTCATAATTATATTAAATTGATATTTGTTTCCGGATTTATTATGTTGTTCAAGTCGTGGACTTTAAATCTTCAAATGATGTCTCGCCCTTTACTGTTAATAATAGTAATCGTAAATGAAATAAATCTAAGTTACATGGATTCACTAAATACATTATTTCAGAATCTTATTTCAGCGAGAATTTGAGTAGTCAAAAACTTGTGAGAAATAAAAAATTATTCGAAAATTGAGTAAATGAGAAAAGTGAATATAAAACTTAGACTCTAGAATTATATTCCTTCATATGAAAACAGATAACCTCCATTGATCCAGATCATGATAGTCGCCATTTTGTAGTATATGATACGCTAACGAACTTCGGATAGCGGAAAAACTAATGCGCAGTAACGTCAACACGTGACTTCAGTGTTTACCAGAAGCTACGGAAGGCTCTGCAAAATCTCCCTATCATCGGTGATCGATAAAATGAGAAATCTACTTTTATACTTCTGTTGATTTTAATTTTATATAGAGGTCACCAAAAATTAGTGAAATTAATTTTAGATATATTAACAAAGTCACCAACAATTAACCTATATATGTTCTCCTATCCTTCATATTAAAACAGTTAACCTCCATTGGTCCAGATCATGATAGTCGCTATTTTGTGATAAATGATACGCTACCGAACGTCGGATAGCGGAAAATAGTAACGCTAAACTCGCGGAGCATGCGCAGTAACGTCAACACGTGACTTTAGTGTTTGCAACAAGCTACGGAGCGCTATGCAAAATCTCCCTATCATCGGTGATCCATAAAATAAGAAATCTACTTTCATACTTATGTTGATTTTAATTTTAATGAAATACTCGCATTCCAGTTACATAATTTTTCAAATGTTTTTGAGCTTGTGAAATGAGTATCTGAATTAAATTTTCAAAGTTGTACATACGTGCATACGTATGTACAATACGTACATACGTTGCATATGTACATACGTGTCAATTTTTTTGGAATTAGTTCAGAAGGTCATTAATAATTCAAATTTTCAGAAAAATATAAGGTAGAAATTATTTCAATGCTGCAGTGAAGATCATTATTTAATGCTTTTCATGTCCTGAAATTATTGCTTAATTATTAGCTGATTAATTTTTTTCATAATAATAAATCACATAAAGATTGAATTTTAATTTGTTTCAATTGAGTACATAATTTGATTCTTTACCTCAAGGTTATCTAATTGCATATTGGCTATAATTTGTATAATAAAAGTTAATTTACATTTAAAATTCCTCCATTCTAATTACGTAATTTCTGTCAATGTTTGTGATGTTGTGAAATGATTATACAAATTCTATTCTCAAAATTATATGGACATACGTTTTAATTTTTTCTGAAATTACTATAGAAGGTTATTATGAATGTATCTTTTCAGCAATACAATTTTAAATTAAAAAAATATATAAATTTAAAACTATTTAAATATTTCAATTGAAATAATGTTAAACAATATTTCATGATCAATTTTTTAAATTATCATCATACTTACTATTCTGATTTGATTATATTAGAACTCAAATTTTTTGGAATCATTCAAAACGCTTATTAATAAATAAAATATTTATGATTAGTCGATTCATTTTGTTCAAAATTTTAAATAAAATAAAAATGGAATTAAATTTGGTTCGCAATTAAGTAACATAAATTGATTATTTACTTTCAGGATGTGTAATTTGAATGTGGGCTATTATTTTTATAATAAAAGTTTGATCTTTCTTTGAAATACCTCTATTACAATTATATAATCCTTTTAAATGTACGTGATGTTGTTAAACAAGTATCTTAATTGAATTTTTAAAATTATACGTACAGATATTTTCATTTCGTTTGAATTTTTTTGAAAGGTTATTTCAATTAATTAAATGTTTGGAAATGCAATTCCAAATTTAAAGAAGAATATAATGTAAAAATTATATGTATGTTTCATTGAAAACAATTGTTTAATGCTTTGTTATGTTGCAAACTGATTATTTAGATATTAAATTATTCCATTCAAACTTACATTTTCTGGAATTGGTTTTAAAGGTTATTAATAATTCAAAATTTCATAAATGGAAGTTCAAATTTAAAAAAAAACATTAGATAAGAATTATTTGAATGTTTTAATAAAAATTAGATATTAATTTTTTCACGATAATAAATTAAATAAAAATTGAAATTTAGTTTTTTTCTAAATTGAGTAACAAAAATTGATAATTTATTTAAAGGTTATATAATTGAATATTGGATACAATTTGTATAATAAAAGTTTATTTATATTTAAAATACCCTGATTACAATTGAGTAATTTTGCAAATGTGCCTGAATTTGTAAAATGATTATCTGAATTAAGTTTTCAAAAATATATGTAAATATGTTTTATTTTTTCTGAAATTAGTAAAAAAGTTTACGAATAAATTAAATTTTTAGAAATGGAAGTAAAAATTAAAAAAAAATGTGAAGTGAAAATTACCTAAATGTTTCAATGAAAGTCATAGTTTGATGCTTTTTATTTTTTTGAACTAATTGATTAATTATTATCTAATTAATTTTAATTCGTTCCAATTAAGTACATAAAATGATTATTTACTTTAAGGTTATGTAATTGATTATTGGCTATAATTTGTAAAATAAGAGATTATTCATATTTAAGATACCTCTATTCCACTTATGTAATTTCTATCAATGTTTGTGATGTTGTGAAATGATTGTCTGAATTTAATTTTTGAAATTATATGTAAATATGTATCAATTTTTTAACAAATTAGTATGAAGGGTTACTAATTAATCAAGTTTTCAGAAATTAAAGTGGAAATTCAAAAGAAATGTAAAGCAAAAATTACTTGAATGCCTGGATGAAAATGATAGTTTAATTCTGTTTATATCGTGTACAAATTAATTAATTATGAGCTATGTAATTGAATATTAGCTATAATTTTGATAATGAAAAATTATCCACGTTTGAAATACCTTTATTTTCCAATTGCATAATTTTTGTACATTTTTTGTGATGTTGTGAAATAAGTATCTAAAGTCTGCTTTCAATATTATATGCACATACATTTTACTTTTCTATGAAATTAGTTTAAAAGGTTATTAATTCAAATTTTCAGAAAAATATGAAGTAAAAATTATTCGAAGGTTTCACTGAAAATAACTGTTTATTACTTTTTATGTTGTTAAGTGATTAATCAATATGTACATATATTTTCATTTCCTCTAGAATTATTTTTGAAGGTAATTAATAAATTAAATGCAATTTCAAACGAAATAAAATATATTCAATGTAAATATTATTTGAACGCTTCAATCAGAATAATTGTTTAATGCTTTTCATTTATTAAATATTAACTGATTCTGTTTGAAATTATATTTTCTGGAATTAGATAAAAGATTATTAAGAAGTTAAATGTAATAAAAGGAAAGTCAAAATTTCAAAAAAAATATTTCTAGAGTGAAAATTATTTTGAAGTTTCAACGAAAATGATTTTTCATGCTTTTTATGTTGTAAAATGATTAATTAAGTATTAGCTGCTTAATTTTCTTCATAATACCAAATTACATAACAATTGAAGTTTGAAGTTCTTTAATTAAGTAACATAAATTGATTATTCACTTTGAGGTAATGTAATTGAATATTGCTGGCTGAAATTTGTATAATAAAAATTTATTTGTATTTGAAACAGCCTCATTTCCGTTGCATGAATGTCAAATCGTTTCTGAGGTTGAGAAATGAGTACCTGAATTCAATTTTGAAAATTATATGTACATATGATTTCATTTTTCCTGAAATTAGGTTGAAAGATTATTATTAATTATGTAATTAAATACTGGGTATAATTTGCAGCATAAAAGTTTATTTATATTTGAAATATCATCATTTGAATTACATAATTTTTTAAATTATGTAATTTCTGGCAATGTTTGTGATGTTGTGAAATGATTATCTCATTTCAATTTTCAAAATTATATGTGAACATGTTTTAATTTTTTCTCAAATCACTATAAAACGTTACCAATGAATCATATTTTCATAAATTGAAGTGAAAATTTACAAAAATGTAAAGTAACAATGATTTCAATGTCGTAATGAAAATGATAGATTAATGCTTGAATGAGCATCAGAATTCAATTTTCAAAACACTATATTATAGTTTAATGCTTTTCATATTGAATTCTTGTGAAGTTGTGAAATAAGTATTTAAATTCTGCTTTCAATATTATGTGTACATATAATTTACTTTGCTATGAAATTAGTTTAAAAAGTTAATATTAATTAAATTTTGCAGGAAAATATAAAGTAACAATTATTCGAATGTTTCATAACTTCCCTACTATTTGATAAAATATATCAATATTATAGGTCAATCGATTCCTCTCGGAACACTGAATCTTTCATAGTTTCGCATCAAATGTGAGTCATGCTTATGAAGAAAGTTCTTCTATAAAAAAGGGACTTTTAAAATATCAAGTGCTAAAAAATTCAATAAATATTTTTAGAAATCCTTTTGTCAGTTTTAAGATATTCCTGGTTAATTCTTTCAAGTTATTCTGTTCACGAAAAAGTGTGACGCACATATACACATCCTGACAATTGCTTAGAGCATTGTATTAGTCATTTTGCTTCCTCATATAAAAGAAGCTTTGTGATGGTAACATTTTCAAAAAATTCTTAATTCATTTAGTTACACCCTCTTTCAGAAAGTAATATTTAAAAGAGCGTTTCAAATGACTTTGATGTTTTACAATTTATTATTTGTTGATACCTTTTCTGACAATAATAACGATTTTCATACCCATACGTTTTTATTAGACCAACAATTCTAAAATGATGGCGAAAGATTTCGTGAAAAACAAGAAAATCTGATTAGAAAAAATCGAGAAACCGCAAAATTGCTTGAAATTCGGTTCTAATTCTGTACTCATGTATTTGCATTTGTATTTCATAATCATCACTGATCTTGGAGAAATTCTTATAACATCAAACTCTTATGTATGAAAAAAATTATATGATAAACTTCTTTATCTACGGTGAAATTGTCGTGTATAATGAAATGTAAATATCTCAGAAGGCCAAAGATGAAGAGTCGAGGTTATACTATGTGATATATAGCGAAGCGCCGGAATATTCCCCGGTTACGTTGCTAACGAAATTCTTCATCAACATATTGATAAATTTTCTTCTACTTGGAAAAAATGAGGGTCGATTATATTCTGGTTTTAACTTCGGGATTCATCCTTGATTCTATTGGTAAATATAATAATTTAATATATTTATAATTTCTTAAATATAATCAAGCTTTCCACAAATAACAATATGTCCGGCGTGATGATTCTAACTGAGAAATTATAAAACCATGGCTTGATACACTTTTTTAAAAATTGGCTGGCTTATCAATTTCGACAAGATCTTTCTGTTCATAGTTACATGTATGAATCTTTTCATATCCAAAGGTTATATATAATGTTTCCTTTTTAATTTGAGCATGTGTATTGTGTACGCCTTGTTTCCTTGGAACCTTCAGTTTCATGTGAAACGGTGAATTTTCTTATAGAAAAGCTGCTCTTCGACTATTTTCAGAAGCAACTACTAATTTATTGTTCTGTCAAAGTCATGTCTTGAAATCTTGAAACCGGATGTTCCATTAGAATTGCTTTCAATACACGCATAGTTTTTCATTCACCGAAAAACTGGCTAATTCGGCTGCCTTGTTCAATTCAATACGTTTCTTCAATCCAGTCTCATCTCTTGGAAATTGAGTTTTCAAATCTGCATCTCGATCTACTCTAATAATCTAATTTTCATGAGACTATCAGTGAACGCAATTAAAAAAAACTATTGTGTCGTATCATAGCGCTGCTAACAGTTGTGTTTGTAAAAATATTTGTATCGTGAAGATTATGATTTTCTTTCAGGAATTGAGGATCTTTTATAAAGACATGCTACACTGACTAAGACTGAACAGTTCCTGACCTAACGTTCTTGTTTTTTTTTGTTGTTCTATTTAGCTCATAACCAGTAGTTCTAGTGAGGTTCGGACCACTGCCTTAATTGAAATAGCAACAACTGCATCGATTGCTACATAGTGGCTTCATGAAACACAAGCGTACTTTTGAAAAAATCCTATCTTTCTTGTTGCAGGAATGAGTTCACAGTCTGGTCCTTCTCCCAATAACGACCCCATTACTGGGGCTCCTCGTGGCCGACCTTCTTCTTCTTCTAGGAGAAATCATTTACTTGAGATTGACCTGAATCATCCTCCCGCTGAGTCTTCTCTTCGAGCCAGATCCAGATCTCCTCCTCCAACTCTTTCT
This sequence comes from Andricus quercusramuli, assembly GCA_932178445.1. NCBI lineage: Eukaryota > Metazoa > Arthropoda > Insecta > Hymenoptera > Cynipidae > Andricus > Andricus quercusramuli. Next base: position 35,787 of record CAKNXH010000625.1, on the reverse strand, counting down.
ATTGGTAACAGGTCCATGGCTTCTACTACAAAACTTCCTTCGCCTGACGGATTGGGATGTGGCATTGAAAACCTAAGATACATACGGCTCACTTCCTCTTGTAATAAGCAACGAATATACGAACTTCGAAGATACACTTTTCCAGCTCATAAAGAACTTAAAATAAAAATACGAAACAATGTCTTTGATCCTGTTCCACCCGGAGAACAAATTGTATTATCCACATCTGATGGTGATATCTTTGCAATATTGAAGAGTTTTGATGTCCTTGTTGGTATTTATCGTAAATTTTATTGTCGGGATCGCAGACATGAATTACGTGTGAAAATCAACATGGAAAGCAGAAAGGTTACCGCATTGACCCAAGATGAAGCTAATGACACACCAGCAGCTATAAATCGACGGATTAGTATTAATTATAAGATAGAGATTGTAAACTCTCCTTTAAACCAGTATCATCTACACAATTTTTTCGAATAAGAAAATGTAGAACTTATAAATAATATTGTTTGTAACCGAAATTCAGATCATTACTACGTAGCCAATAGAACAAAACCTCAGTCAACTAATCATGTCACATTTGAAATGTAGTGCTGCATACCTGTTCAAACGAATCCATCAGAAATGATTAATACGCTCTTCTTACTTGCACCTCTAAGATTTGGCTTATAAGACCTGGGTTTTTATATTAGGGCAAAAGCTGCTTATTCCGCTTTTAAGCTTCTACTTGAGACAGAAAATGCTTCTTCACTGTGGTGAGGGTTAATGGACCCAATCATGAGATTAGATGTGGAAAATCTAATATTCTTCGTAACTTCCGATTGTCTCCTCCACTTCCTCAAGAAACAACTTCTGGCCTTCCACTCCGGGTATGTTTCTGGTTTTGTAGAGGATTTTCATACTGATTTTGTTGCCAATTTTCCAGAAACTCTATCACGCCCGGGTCTGCAGTTATTAGAAGTTGCGTTGCCCAACCAACGCCTTGACGTCGATAAGCTTCCATTCTGCTGCCTTTAATGTAGGATTTTGGACTGACATCCACTTAAGAGCTACTGTTGATTTTACAAATACCCCCAAAAAATGAGCTAACAGCTTTATTTGGTTGATGATTTATTTACTGTCGATCACTTTGATCTTTGCTGCCACCCAAGGTTTTAGCTTGGCAACAGCTTTCATCGCCCAAGTTAAAAATTCTTTCTTCGAACAGAGGATGATAAAAGCATCTTAATTGAAGCGATAAGTTATGAGTCTTAGGATGACTTCTCTTGGTTTTACCTCGTCTATTTGCTTCTCCAATGCCGCATCAATAAAGTTCGACCACCAAGTTATAGTTCCTTTTTTGTCTGGGTTTCAGTTTGAAGTATTTAAGGAGTATTTCTTCTCAGGGTCCATTTCTTCAAGTTTATACATCTCCTTTTAAAAGGCTACCAACAAAATGAATTAAGTAAATATTGTTAGTTATTGTTAATATTGTTGAATTAGGCTTTACGGCACGAAAATGATAAATTACAATTCGCTGATGATAATTTGAAGCTAGCGCTCAGATGGCTGTTGCAAATAAATTACCAAAGATCTCCTGCATGTTGCTTGAGGAAATTATATTTCTTAGCAGCTGAACCTTCGAGTAATGTTGAATATAATCGAATTTGGCAATTTAAGGAATTTTCCTGCGTATGTAAATCTGCTCAACAAATTCCAATGAATGCAATAGCCTTACAATATAATGGAGAGACAATCTTGTTCAATTTTTTGGTACATTTAAAGTATTCAGATGATGGTAGGATACTAGAATCTTGTTATCTGCATTCGTTTCCAATCCTGTCATAAGTAGCAGGCATTCAATCTCATTTAACCTTCTGTCTTTTTTTTTTATCGCACGATAACAATTTTTCAGATCAGGCTCCTCAGTTTAATTAGAGCTGCAGTTTCTATTGGTGGGTTCGAAGTTTTGTTTGAGCCATCAAAAGTTGGTCCGATATACAATCTCAGTGGGAAAGAGGATTTGTATCATATCCGGGTTATTAGCCTGAGTATGCGGGTTTTGGATATTCCATGTTTCAGCAGCTTCATTCTATCAAATCTATTGGACTATACTGGTCATACTTTCTTAACTTCATCTCCTTGCATGAATAGAATTCGAAGGGATCTGAAGGTGTTTAAAGAATTTGAAAGAGTTCGAAACATATTCAGGAATGCAAAATAGTTTACAGAATTTCGGAGAATGAAATTTCAATTCCAACAATTCCAAAGGCATTAAATAAGTACAAAGACTCGAAACTAAACAAAAGATGTTAAGATATCATGGTACAAAGGTAGAACAATCTAAAAAAGAATTGAAATAATTTTAAGAATCAAGAGAGGCTTTTGAGAAAAATATAGGTAGTAATAGCTGAGAGATTGAATATCAAACACGAAAGATAAAATGCTATCATATTTTTGAACGAATACTCATATTTTAATTACGTAGTATTTCATGTTTGTCACTATAAATAGCACATAAAGATATCATAAAGCACTTAAGTGATTTTCAGACCACAGTTTGTATAAATCATCATTAAGGAATACAAATTATTGAGAAGTAAGATAGCGAATACGGTTATATAAACTGCAACACTTTCATCAAAATTCATTAGATAGACTCTTATCTGAATTCTTCGCGAGTGGATTCTTTTATTTTTAAAAATGACGACTCTGATTGGTAGTCTGTGTTTGATCTTAGCAATTTTCCCTAATGCTATTGGTGAGTGTAATTATATCTATACTTCAAATTTCACTCTCAATCGCACTATATTCTGAGGAAGTAACGAAATGGTTCTTATTTTTTTTCACTTCATTGCGATTTCTTATAACTTTTTCCGTCGATTCTGAACAATATTAATGGATAAATAAATAAGAATCAACAAAAAAGTTGAGTATAATTTTCAGAACGAAATTCCTAATTGATTTTAGATTTTTCAGAGGGTAAAATCAGAATTAAATTAATATATGATGAGCGCAAGCATTTTCTGAATTTGTATAATACGCATTAGGCATGTTATAGAATAGAAAAACACTTTTTTCAATTATCTACAGCTTACGTTTACAATTACGTGTATTAAAGAAAAAATAATGTCATAACGTATCATTTCTTAATTTTATAAACAAATTCCACGTGTGTATTCTCAAAAGCAGAAAGAAATAATTCACATCTCAATTACTGTTGAGTGGTGTTTTCAGGAAAGCTTGTCAATGCTTGTCATTTGATAATCTGTGTTGATTTTAAAAATAAGCAATTAACGGTTACTGGCAATGTAATTTACGGAACATTAGGAACAAGAAGAAAAAAGATCTTTTCCTGCTTGTAGATTTCCACTTAATTTAGATTTATGTGATTCTCTTACATCAATTTTTATATCATTGACACACCAAACTGAAAACAAACAATCTATGATGTTTACTATTCTGTATCATAATTTTTTCATAACAAATAACATTAATTATCGAAACTTCTTTGCTTGCACACAACCCTATGACCATAGGGGTCAATGTGAATAATACTGATTCGAAATTTTGTTGGCGCGTTTTCCTGATCATGCATGATGAATGCTTCCAACTAAAGCCACCAAAAAATTAACGTTTCACTCAAATCTAATCTTTTATAGAGGTTTTTGTGTTTTCTTACTTGAAAATATTTGACAGAATCTAAATATCTGAAAGGCTTCAACCTGTAGTGCCAGTTCGGTTTTCAAATTTTTGAATCATCATAACAGGTGGAAGCAAATTTATGCCGACACTAGAGGATTTTCGAAATCAGGAAAAACAATCTTAACATGATGAATTTTCAGTGGAATCCATGAAAGAAACTGAAGGGATTTTTCTGTTCCATGTTAATACTATACCTATTTTAATGTACCTTTTAGGATTTCCGATTTCCTTTGCATAAGATACCAATATTATAAAAAATGATCCTCTCTTTCTGGTTGCAGAGTCAAGCACACCATTTGAATTTTTTCCTCATGACGACCGTATTCGCGGTGTTACTCGTCGCGGAACTTCTACTTCTTCTTCTGAAAAAAATCATGCTTCTGAAAGTTCTCTTTCTCTGGCCGAACCAAGTCTTCGAGTTAGATCCAGGTCTCCTACTATCAGGCATCCTCCTCCAAGGCGTATTCCTATATCCAGGTCATTGGTTCCCCCTACAAGGCTTCCTTCTCCTGACGGATGTGGAACTGGAATGGAACAACTCACATTTATTCGGCTTTATCCCTTCGCAAATCCGCATCAAATATTCGAACTTCGAAGATACACTTTCCCTGTCAATAAACAACTAAAAATCAAGACAGGAAGGAACAAGTATGGGCCAATCCCAAACCAAGAACAAATTGTATTAGCATCACCCGATGGTGATGTCAGCGCAATATTGGAGACTGAAAATGTCCTTGCTGGAATCTATAAAAGCATTAATACATCAATGAAACGTTTGAAAGTAAACATGGAAACTGGCACGGTTACCCAATTGACACGACAAGAAATCCTTGAAACTCCTGTGGGTGCATATCGCCCAATCCGGTTGCATTATAGAGTAAAATATGATGTCACATTGTCACTTTAACAGGAGATCTATCTTTCGCTTTACAAAATATTATTTGTGTTTAATTCAAAAAGAATATACGTGTTTGCCTGTTTTAGTAAAAGTTTTACCCCATTTGATTAAACGTTCAACAATAATCTTTTGTGATTGAGGATTCAACTATTGTATTTAAATTCGTCTTTTTGGATGAGTTAAATTGCTTTTGATTTCAAATTGAAGTCTTTTTTGGTTTGAATATCAAGTATGCCTCATATTTTTGAATGAGAAATTATATTCTTTGTTGTGAAATTCAACTATTTACTTGGAAATAATGATGGTATTGAGCGCACTTATCTGAAAAACAACCCTACTCATTAATCATGTTTTTCTATATAATGAATGATGGACAGCAAATTGGCTAGTGTTATTTTTTAAGTTACCATCGTGTTTCCAAATTGAAATTTGAGTTTCACATTGTTTGAGATGTCTTCATAAAATTCATAATTTGTCCGAATATATTTACTGAATGTACTTTGTTGGATCATTCAGACATCTATTGTGTCAACCTAAATCAATTCCCTCATTAAATTTGCTTTAAGAAGTTATTAATCTACGTCATAGATTTTTTTTATTATCTGAACTCGATTTTGCAAAATCTCTGCTCATCTTCCTTTATGTAATCCTTCATGTAATTTGACGTAAATTGTTTATTGGACAGACTTTTATCGAAATTTCCTGCGAGTGAATCATTTTATTTAACAAAACATGAGGACCCTGATTGGCAAATTGTGTTTCATCTTTGCGATTTTTCCTAATCCTATTGGTAAATGTATTATCTGTATTTCAAATTAATGTTTCAATCGCAGTTTGATTATTTTGTATTCAAAATTATTCCAATAAAAATATTCTCTATTCGATTTTAAGTTTTTGAAGCGCAGTTTGACGAAGAAAATTTCAGTTGAATACAGACTCGGTTTTTTAATAGCACATTACCTCTTTTCTTGGAATCACAAATCCGACAGGTCTTATCCTATCCACATATGATGCGACAAATTATTCTTCTAATCGCTTGTTCAACTGACATTGCTTTGTCACGAATATTTATATCTTGATTGAGTCAAAGGATCTGACGGGCCTGAGCTTTGACACGGATAGTCTATAATGAAAAAAAAACACTCAACACTATTATCAAAAATGATGTTTTGACTTTGAATCCTGTACTTGGCAGGCTCTAAGCTGTCTTCATACTATGGAACTGACTCTTACTAATCCACCTCAAATCATCAATTTTCTTGCAAACCAAAATTTTGTGTAGGCTCTTGTAAAAAAAAGATGCCAACTGGCGCTAATGAAATCGAGAAGAAATTGTAGAATCTGATGATAAAGTGAAAAATGTAGTTCTACATCAATTTTGGTAGAGTTTCCCAACTAGTTTTAATTTGTCACAAAAATTGTATTCTCTGAAAATGATTGCTGAATCAATGAGGCAAAATTTCATGGACTGTTGTCTTTTGTCAACCATTGCTTCAGATTGCTAGCAATGGGAATTTATATAGGTATGGAACTCTTATCTGAGATTTTTTCTCTCTTCTCTTTGTTCTGAAATGTATAGGTTATCGACAGCAGCAGTCAAACAGGCTTGTACAGATTAGCAGAGAAGCTGAAAAATAAGCGACCAGATGTCACAGCTAATGACGAAGCATCAGAAGCAGCGGCAAAGGCTTGGGACACTGCAGATCGTATCGCTAAGTCAGATTTAATTTTAGCTATGAGTGAATCAGAACTGAAACAAATTAAAAGTTGCAGGACTTCCCACGAAATATGGAATAAATTGGAGTCGATTTGTTTAAATCAATCCAGATCTGTTGGCGATTCTGTTACTTCAAAGTTTACCGAAGAGTTTTGACAACTTCAGTTGCGCAATAAAGTCAAGAGATGAGCTCCCTACACCAGAGGTTTTGAAAATCAAAATTCTTGAGGAAAGTCACTCACGGAAGAAGAATATGGAAGTTGTTCCAGATGCCATGGTGGCAAGCAAAAAATTCTTTAAAGAACGAGAATTCAGGGGAAATGATGATTAAAAGAGAATCAAGTGCTTTCGTTGTAAAAAAATTGGCAATAAGATTGCAGATTGCTGGTCGAAAAGAGAAAGCTCTGGAAACGTCCAAGAGACAGGATTTCTAGCAAAAAAGGAAGCGACGAGCTGTGAAGAAATCCTAGCGACGAACGAAGCTGTTGCAGATCTAGCTTTAAAAGCTGAAAATGGATTTACTAGTTGGTGTATGGACAGTGGCTGCACGACCCACATATGTTCGGATCAGAAGAAGATTGTAACCCTGGAAAAGTCGGATCATACAACACTAAATCTGGCAAGTAGCGCTTCAGCAAAAGTCAACGCCAAAGGTTTGGTGAAGTCGACGGTCTCAGGCGGTGATAAATCTAAAATTTTAAAACTAGATAAAACTCTTTTTGTTCTAGATTTACGAACAAATTTGATGTTTGTTGCTAAAATTATAGACAAAGTATTCAAAGTAATTTTTGGTAAAGAATGTGCTGTAGTGATAGATGAAAAAGAAGACATTAAGTTGAGCGCTACACGAGTTAATAATTTATACTATATATCTGAGCATATTGAACAAGCAAGAAATATTATCGCTAAACCAGTGCCAAAAAATTTAATAGCCTGGCACAAACGATTTGGACATTTAAATGAGAGAAGTTTGAAGGATTTAATGACCAAGAACCTTGCTCATGGAATTGAACTAGAGAAAGATGCCAAATTACCACCATGTGAAGTTTTCCGAAGAAATCAACAAAATGCACAGAAACACTGGAAATAGTTCATACGGATGTGTGTGGACCAATGAAGTCAGGATCTCTAGGAGGAGCAAAATATATGGTTGTCTTCGAAGATGATCATACTCGATGGTGTGAAGTAAGGTTTCTTAAGAAGAAAAGCGAGACATTTAAAGATTATAAGAATTTGGTTGAATATCAAACTGGTAAGAAAATAAAGAACTTTCAAGCAGACAATGGAACTGAGTATTTGAATGAAGACTTCAATGATTACCTAAGCTTGACCGGAATTAAAAGAAGATTAAACGTGAAATACACTCCACAACAAAATGGCGTAGCTGAAAGGAAAAACGGAACGTTAATAGAAATGGCTACATGTATGATGATTCAAGCCAACGTCCCAGCATAGTTTTGGGCTGAAGCTATAGTAACAGCAAATGACGTCCGAAATCGATGCTCTTCAAGATCTCTTAATGGAGAAGCACCATTTTGGAACTGGACAGGAAAAATACCTGTAGTATCGTATTCTAGAGTTTTCGGATGTAAAGCTTTTACACTAGACACAAATGCGAAGAGAAGAGAATTCACACCACGCTCTAGAAAATGCATCTTCATTGGATATTCCGAAGGAAAGAAAGCATACAGAGTATGGTTACCTGACACCGGAACCATAGAAGCTACTCGTAATATCGAATTTCTGGATGAGTTGGAGGTTAATCAAAAATTTGAAAACTTCGTTCCAGAAGATGCCCTTCAGAAAATAAACACTGAAATTGAAGATACTGGAACACCTGAGAAGTCTGAACCTGGAACCATCGAATTTAATTTTCCAAATACTGAACACAGAGAGCAAGAACAAGAAGTTGAATCGTTGGAACATCATCAAGGAATGATCAATATTTCTAACAAAGCTGAAGATTTTTGGGAAGATGCTGAAGATCACGAGCTACCAATGAATAATATTGATTATGTCAACATGGACGAAGATTCTCAACATCAAAATCATCAAAATGACGATGGAGAAATTAACGTTGAAAATTTCGAAAACATTGACGGAGAGGACGAGGAAGGAGAACCTTCACCTGTAGGTAGAAGAGGACCTGGCAGACCAAAAATATTTCGGACTGGAAACAGGGGAAGACCTACTAGACAGTACCATCCACCAATCGCTAGATCAGCACAATATCAAGAAGATGTACAAGAAGCCAATATTGCAGAAATATCTATAAAAGAAGCAATTTCGGGTCCTGAAGCTGCTGAATGGAAAAATGGAATTTGCAATGAATTCAAAGCGTTACTTAAAAACGACACTTGGGATATTGTCGATCACCCAAAAGATCGAATAATCTTAAGCGATCGATTAATTTTACGAATCAAGCAGAATATCGATGGAACACTGACAAAGAAAAAAGCTCGACTTGTAGCTCGAGGATTTACCCAACGGTCAGGTACAGATTATAATGAAACTTTTGCTCCGGTCCGTCGTATCAGTTCTATTGGATTATTCTTGGCACTAGCCGTCGATATGGACATGAAGATACATCAACTAGATGTATCCTATGCTTACTCAAATGGTGATATTACAGAAGAAGTTTACATGAATCTACCTGATCTTATTGAAGGAATTTTATATGATATCACACAAATAAATGCAAGTGGAAACAAAAAACTTCTCGATCAAGCTCTGGAAATGCTACACGAAATCAAAAAGGAAAACAAAATATGTCGATTAAAGGAGGCTTTATATGGTTTATGCCAATCTGGACGTCAATGGAATCTCAAATTTGCCGAAAAGTTGAAGAGTTTTGGTTTACAATCTTCAGGTTCTGATCCTTGCATTCACTTCACTAAAAAGGGATTGGATCTACTTACCTTAGCAGTTTATGTTGATGATATACTAGTAGCATCTAAAAATATACAATTGATCAAAAATCTGAAGCAGTTCTTGATGTCGCAGTTTGAGATGAAAGATCTTTAAGAACTCCACTACTGTCTGGGAATAGAATTCGCTCACATCGAGGGGAAGATTTTGAAGTATTTGGAAGTATTTGGAAGTGGAGTGGAATAACTTCCATTCATTCGGCTTACTCTCATTGAGAATAGGCATCGTATATTCGAGCTTCGCATATACACTTTTCCTGCCAATCAATCATTGAAAATCAAAACGGGAAATAATGAATATGGGCCAATGCCAACCCAAGAACAAATTGTATTATCAACATCCGATGGTGATGTCTATGCAATATTGGAAACTTTTGAAGTTCTTTCTGGAATCTATAAAAGTATTAATACAGCAATGAGACGTTTGAAAATAAACATGGAAAATGGGACATTATCACTTTAACAGGGGACCTACCTTTTGCTTCACGAACTGTAATATTTGTTTAATGCTCATTGAATTTGGTTAATTTTACATGTAATATGTGAATTCAACCAAATTGAAATCTAGCCCCAAATATTTTTTCGTCAAACCTAATTAGTAAAGAAACTCTAAGAATCAGGACGGGTTTGTCCAATTCAATATTGCATATGAATTTTTACTTTTTAGTGTCCTTAGTCTATCAAAGGGGGAATAATTTTCAAACACGAATTAACGTGAATATCAATAGATATATCAATAAATTATTTAATTGATGATAAATAAATGAACTCATACTCAATAATTGTTTCCTAGAAAATCATATTCCTGTATTCAGGATTCATTTTAAAATTCAAATCGTGAATGAAAAATCAGTAAATCGTTGACGACTGCATGTTGTAACTCAATCTCTCGTAATGAAGCTTTATTACAAAATAATCTTTAGATTGAATCCTTACCATCAATTAAATTAAATTCAATGTCTTTACTGGTTCTGTTGACGCTCTATTATCATAAATTGAACAAAATCCTTACTTCCAAATTGAAAATATGTAATCATCCTTTCGCATAAAATAATTTCGAAGAAAGAGTAGTCAAGGCCAATCCATGCTTGTCAATTGGTACTTGAAGTGAAAAAAAACCATCTAGAAACATTTTTCTCTTTGTCCTACTCATCTGATGTCATTGTTGTCAGCTGCGAATTTTATTGAGCATTATTATGAGTTTTGAAAAATAGTAATGTTGATTCGACCATCAAATAGTATTCTATCAGTTAGGACGGAAATTTCGACGGAAGGCCAATTTGGATTGTTGTTATATCCATTGTCCCTATTCATGTTATTAGGTTGTTTTAAAGATATTGATTGCCTCTCTACGTTTTCTTAAACAAATATTTCATGTTTTTGCAATGATGCTTGTTTTGGCAAATGAAATGTTACGTTCTGCTTCGATAAGATGCATAGATAGTGCTGATTGCGGGAAATGTTTTAGCCTGACTTTACTCTCATGTTCCCTTATAGGTTGGCTCACCGCCCTCCCTATTTGTCCATTGTAGAGTTTACCACGAGAGCAAGGTATTTTATATACCCCGCATCACTGAAAGGTGCCTTTCTTGGATTTGTTTATAGGTCCTATTTTCGGAGGTGGTTCAAGTACGGTTTCGATGTTGTGTTTGTTGAGAACTGTTCCTATTTGTTCTATGATACATTGGATGTAGGGTAGGGTGGTGGTCGTTTTCCTCTCTCTTCCTTTAGCAGGTTGTTTTGACTTGTTTTGAGTGTCTTTTCCTATGGCTTCATCAGTTCGCTGGTTTTTGTAATCTTTCTGTATTTGGATTTACTTGACGTTTTGTAATTCCTTCTGTAAGTTATCTTTATCTCTCATGGAAACATGTCTGTGTAGAAGGAAGTTGATGATAGATATCTTTTGAGATGGGCGTTGGTGGGAGGAGGCATGTAGGTATCTATTGGTTTGGGTGGGTTTCCTCTCAACTTCATCTCCTAATGCGTTGTCAGATCTTTTGTAAGGCAGTACGTCCAAGAGAGGCATCTTTCGGTTTTGTTCAATTTCCATTGTGTACTTGATATTAGGGTGTGATCGAATGAAGTAACGTTACAAAAATTTCAAAGTTCATTCGTAGAACTGGTTATTGAAAGAGAAGCAATTATTATTAGGACAGTTTTCTATCAAAGGTATGAGATCGGAAGGAAAGTTTGCCAAGGATTTAGTAATATCAATTGTATCAGAGATTAATTCTTTCATAAGAGGAGATACTACATCAAACCTTACTTGAATGTTTTGTGAATGAATGTAAACATGTATATTTTTGATAGTCAAAAATGATTTGAACGTGTGTGATAGAGTTTCCTGTGAAAAGATTCAGTTATTTGGGAGAAAGCGTGCTAGGTTGTGAATTGTTGAGTTTATTGTGCTGACGATATTGATGTAGATATTGTTCTGCTATTAAGTTTAGAATCTTTCACCAAGGTTTTTGGTGTTGCTGACCATTGTCCTAATAATATCGTCATAATAGTAACATCAATAGGCGGACCTTCTACTTCTTCTCCTGAAAAAGATCAAACTCCTGAAATTTCCCTTTCTCTAGCTGATCCGCCTCTTCGAGACAGGTCCAGGTCTCCTCCTCCTGGACAGCCTCCTTCAAGGCATTTTCATATATTCAGGCCCATCGTTCCCCCTGCAAAGCTTCCTTCTCCTGACGGATGTGGAATTAGAATGGTATAATTTACGTCCATTCGACTTACTTCCTTTGCGAATCGAAGTCGTATATTCGAACTTCGAAGATACACTTTACCTGCCAATGAATTATTGAAAATCAAAATTGCAAATAATAGATATGGGCCAATATCAACCCAAGAACAAATTGTATCATCAACATCCGATGGTGATGTCTGCGCAGTATCAGAGGTTTATAATCTTCTCGCTTTCCCCAGTGAGATTCATACTCCTGATACCTTCGGGTATGGTTTTGATAAATTAAAGTATATTTATGCTGATACTCTTTAACCTATAGTGCGGTAGCTATGACAAGTTGCGTTGCTTAAGTACCCACCTTGAATTCGATAACCTTCAATCCTAATGTCTTGAAAGTCGGATTCTGGACTGCTATCATCGTAAGTGCCGTTGTTGGTTATGAAAATACTCTAGGAAACCAGGCTAATAGCTTTACCTACTCTAGAAGGTATTAGCCAGCGATCAATTTGATCTACGCTTTTGCCCAAGTTTGCAGTTCGCTAACAAATTGATCGAGCCAATTCTAGAACGCTTTAGTGAATGTCATCCAGAAAGTTATAGTTTCTTTTCCTCTTGGTTTGATAAACCTTCTAGTATCCTCCAGTTGTCTTCTCCTCTTCCTCCCCACAGAGCGGCAGGTATTACAATTTCAGTTACTTAACTACCCACCTTGACGTCGATAACCTTCCATCCTGATGTCTGAATAGTCGGCTTCTGGACTGCTATCATCGTAAGTGCAGTTGTTGGTTATGGAAATACTCTGGGAAACCAGGCTAATAGCTTTATAAGCTCTAGAAGGTATTAGCCATCGATCAATTTGATCTTTGTTTTCGCCCAAGTTTGTAGTTCGTCAACAGATCGATCGACCCAAGTTTAAAACGCTTTAGTAGAGGTCGTCCACGAAGTTATAGTTTCTTTTTCTCTGGGCTGATCTATCTTCCAGTATCTTCCAGTCATCTTCTTCTCTTCCTCCTCATTGAGTGGCGGTTATTACAATTTCAGTTACTTAACTATCCACCTTTACGTCAATAACTTTCCATTCTGATGTCTTATAAGTTACAAGACTACTCGTAGAAACCAAGCTAATAGCTTCACTTGGTTCAGGAGGTATTAACGATCGTTTAATATGACTTGCAGTCCTGTCTAAGTTTGCAGTTCGTTAACAGCTATAACGAGCCATGTCCAAAACACTTTATCCGAACGAATTCGAATCTAAGGATTAATTCACCTGGTTTCACCATCATGCATTAACTTCTTCAATGTTCATGACGAGTATTCCTTCCCAGGGTCCATTTTTTAAGTTAATATCTTTTTATTCAAACAGGCTACCAATATTGCTCGAAACCAATATATTACAAGTTGCTCATGATATTTCGAAGCTAGCGCTGAGTTGGCTGTTTGAAATAAGGAACCAAAGATATTCCGCCCTTGACTTCATGGAATTATATTCCTAAGCAGGAGAACCTTCTATTCATGTTGAATATCATTGAGTTTTGTAATAAAAAGAGTTTCCTGCATGTGTAACCCAGTCGGCAGAGAAATTGAGGATGTCTTAGAGTCGTATACGGGATATTCCTAAGACATCTTTTGGAACACGTCTTTTGGACATCCCAGGGATGCTGTTAAGACGTCTAATGCAGAGACATTGATTGGACTGAATTTGGATGTCCTAAGAACGTCTCAAGGATGTTCTTGGAATGTCCAGGGTTTTGTGAAAAATTAGCATCGGATAGATACAGAAGCAATAAGGCACGTATTCAAAAAGGAAGGAAATGTAAAATATACTAAAGAGTTCAAAATAGCGTAGTACAAATGTAGAGCTATACAAAAAAATGAATGAAATAACTCTGGAAATCAAGAGAGCATTTGAAGTTGAAATATTGATAGTAAAAGCTGAATAATTTTATATGAAACACTAAAGATAAAATGCTATCATGTATTTCAACGAATGCTGATTTTTCTGTCGCGTAATAATTTACGTTTGTCACTCTATATTGTAAATAATGATGTGATAGAACATTCATGCAATTTCGAGACGACAATTTGGGGAAAACAGCGTTAAGAAATACAAATAATTCAGACACACGTATTAGATAACAACTATGGTTATATAAACTGAAACATTGTCAAGAATATTCATTCGATAGAGTCTTATCGAAATTCTCCGCGAGTGGATTCTTCCTTTGAACGAAAGATGAGGACCCTGATTCGTAGTTTGTGTTTCATCTTTGCGATTTTCCCTAATCCTATTGGTGAATATAATAATATCTGTACTTTAAATTCCTTTTTTAATAGCAGCTCATTTATATGTTATTCAGAATTGTTTAAATAATAATATTTTTTTTTCGATTTTAATTTTTGAGGCACAGTTTGACATAACTTTTTGGCCTCATTTGTATTTATTTGTATTGCAACCTTCCATTAGTTTTGTTTTTCCGTATGGACAAAAATTGTACAAGCAGCGTACGTTACTCCCTGAATAGGAATTAGTACAATCTTGCTTATTAAATTAGAGATACTCAATAAAAGTTGGTTATGAAAGAGGAAATCGTAGAAAATGAAATGTTTTATTAAAGAAAGCAATTTTGTGACATTTTTAATTCGTTCGAAATTGTGAAATATCAATATGGAGACACCTGTGAATAGGCCACGTCACCTTCACCAATAAAACATATTTGAATGTCCTTGTTCGAAAAAGAAATATCTGAAGAATCAGTAAACATTTATAATTTCAGATAATTAGTAAAATGATGTTATATTACTAAAATTTGAGGAATTTTATTCAGAATAATACCAAATTCGAATTTCTCTTTGACGCTCATGATAAGAAACTAGCTGCAAATTTCTTGAGAATCCAATAAAAAAAGAAATCGATTGATCCAATTTGGATAACAATGGTAACTATGTCAACCCTACCAAATCTTGTTCTGTTTCGATGATAATAAAATCAACTTCATCTACTGGAATATTTACCGCAACAAAAATTGACTTCAGTTTTTTTTTCTGTATGGGGGCGTGCTTCCAGAAGTAAGGGGCCAACTTTTAACTGTTAGAACTCTTAGACCAGTTATCTAGTTTTAAAAGAGAAACTTCACTTGAAGGTTGATCAGTTTTTTGTGCATGATATACCAACAATAATAAAAAGTAATCCCCTCTTTCTGGTTGCAGATTTAGGCACACCGTTTCAATTTTTTCCTCATGGCGACCATACTCATGGTGTTACTCGTCGCGGACCTTCTAATTCTTCTGAAAAAACTCAATCACCTGAAAGTTCTCTTCCTCTGGACAAGCAGCCTCTTCGAGCCAGGTCCAGGTCTCCTTCTGCCAGGCATCTTTCTCCAAGGGATTTTCTTATATCCAAGTCCATGTTTCCCCCTATGAAGCTTCCTTCTCCTGACGGATGCTGGAGTGGAATGGAACAACTTGACTTCGTTCGGCTTACTCCCTTTGCGAATCCGCGCCGTATATTCGAACTTCGCAGATACACTTTCCCTGCCGGTAAATATTTAAAAATCAGAACGGGAAATAATAAATATGGGCCAATGCCAACCCAAGAACAAATTGTATTATCATCATCCGATGGTGATGTCTACGCAGTATTGGAGACTTATGAACTTCTTGCTGGAATCTATACAAGTATCAATTCCGCAATGAAACGTTTGAAAATAAACATCAAAAGCGGCAGGGTTACCCCATTGACACGAGAATTAATCCTTGAAACTCCAGTAGGTGTCTCTCGCCCAATCCGGTTGCATTACAGAGTAAACTATGTTGTCACATTATCACTTTAACTGGGAATTTATCTTTGGCTTCACAAACTATTATTCATTTTCAATGATCATTGAATGTTGTTATTTCACATGTACGATGTGAATTCAACCAAGAATGTGTCCTGCATAGTTGAGAACAGTGCAATATCGTTACGAGTCCCGATGTCACTCTATTATCCAAAATGAAAGAAAATATTTACGTTCAAATTGAAAGTTTGTTACCATCCTTCCGCACGAAACAATGCCGAACAAATAGCAGTTAACCAGTCTTGAACGGGTAATAAGGTGGGTCCTCATGCACTTGAAAAATGATAGCTGCATCAAACTGCTCCACCTATTTCAAGATTATCAGGTCAAAAAAGCCATTTGAGAAATGTTTCTTTTCGCCCTACTATCTGATGTCATTGTCGTCAGCTGCGGATTTCATTGAGTATTATCATAATAAGTTTCAAGAATTGTAATAATAATTTCAACAAAAAATAATATCCTATCAAACTATACATGTTGTATTCCAATTTCACCTTCAGTTTACAGGAATAGAACATTGCTGTGAATCAGTTTGATGCGGAATTCCACCACATTCTAGCGAGAAAGAAAAACGGCCGATCCATGAGTGAGCAAGAAACGTTGCAATAAATACATCGCCTAGTCCACGGAGTAGTAGTGAGGAAACGAATCTTTATAATGCAAAACATCCGATGTAAAATGGATATCCTTCAACGCAACAGTCGTACCACAACATTTTTCCACTTCTTGGATAATCTTGGGTGGTGAGCATCGAATTGTAGGTTCACTAATCAAATTGTAACTCTTAGGTCGTCCGCTCTAGGTCCGCTAGGTCCGCTAGGTCCGCTCTTCCTATGCACGCCTCTAACTATCGCCTTGAAACACCAAGGTTCTTGTATTAAAGCAAAAGCTATTTGTGCCACTGTTAAGCGTCTGCTTAAGAAAGGAGACGCTCCTTTAGCGTGTTGGTTGTTAATCTGAATAATATCTAGACTGGAAGCAGGACATCTAGGGTCTGTTGTATCTTCCAATCTTCAGATATGGTTTTGGGTTTTCAGAGTATATTTTTGCTGATCCTCTTCAAGCCATAGTGCGGCAGTTCTTACAAGTTGAGTTGCTCAGCTCCCCGCCTCGACGGCAATAATCTTTCATTCTGCTGTCTTAAAAGTCGGATTCTGGACTGCTATCCTCGTAAGTGCTGTCATTGGTTTTCAAAATACTTTTGAAAACCAAGCTAGCAGCCTAACTTGCTCAAGGAGGTATTAACTATCGATCTATTTGATCTTCGTTCGTGCCCAAGCTTGTAGTTCGTCAACAGCTATAGCAAGCTAAGTTCAAAACACTTCGTCCGAACCCATCAAGATCCTGGTTTTGAATTTTTGCTTAAGCCATCGAGAATCTGTCCAATATGCGTTCTCTGTGAGAAAGAGGATTTGCATCATGTCCTAATAAGTAAGTTATTTGCTAATAATGATAAGTAAGTTATTTGCTAATAAAATAAATACAAAATAATGAATAATTCGATGGGAGTCAACAAATTGGAAGCCAGAATTCAAAGAACCCTAAATGAATTAAAAATGATTCAAAGCAGTTATTTCTCATGTTAAGGATTGCCTGATTTTTGAATTCAATGAAGGAAAGAATACTAAAGGATTCTCAAAATTTAATATAATCTATTGAGTTGGAGAGAGTTCACAGACTTTGAAAGAGTGCAAAGGTGCTGAAAGGATCCGAAAAAAATTTCGAAACCAATTCGAAGAATTTACGATTGATCACGAGAGACGAAAGATAAAATGATATAATATTTTTCAGTCGATACTTATCTAACATTTGCGTAGTCATTTATTTTTGCCACTCTAGATTGTATGTAATGACGTCATAAAAAATTTATGCAATAATAAGACTACCAGTAAAAGGAGATAGCGTTATTGAATATAAATAATGCAGAAGATTTCATCAGATAGCAACTATGGTTATATAAACTGAAAGATTGTCAGCAATATTCATTAGATTGACTCTTATCAAAATTCTCCGCGAGTGAATTTCTGTATTGAACAAAATATGAGGACCCTTATTGGTAGTTTGTGTTTCATCTTTACGATTTTCCCTGATCCTATTGGTAAATATAATAATATCTGTACTTCCGATTCCTTTTTTAATCACACTTGATTTACTTTCAATTCAGAATTATTGAAATAATATTTTGTTTTTGTTTTCACTTTCTTTGGGTGTAGATTGACATAATTCATTAACCTCATTTATATTTATTTTAATTGCAAATCTCCATCAGTTTTGTTTTCCCTGTTTTAGGATCATCAATTTTTTGCGCATAGAATACCAACATTAATAAGGAGTTATCCTCTTTTTCTGGTTGCAGATTTGAGTACACCGTTCAATTTTTTTCCTACCAGCGACCGTATTAATGACATTCCTCGTTTTGGACCTTCTACTTTATTTCCTGAAAGAAATAATTCCCCTAAAAGTTCTCTTTCTCCAGCTGAGCCGCCGTTTCGAGTCAGGTCCAGGTCTCCTGCTGCTAGGCATCCTCCTTCAAGGCGTCCTTCTCTATCCGGGTCCATCGTTTCTCCTACAAAGCTTCCTTCTCCTGACGGTCGCGGATGTGGAATTGAACAACTCAAATTTATTCGGCTCACTCCCTTTGTCAATCTCCACCGAACATTTGAACTTCGAAAATACACCTTTCCTTCCAATAGACGAATTAAAATCAGAACAGCAAAGAATAAATATGGACCTCTACAAACCCAAGAACAGATTGTATTATCATCATCCGATGGTGATGTCTATGCAATATTGAAGACTTGTAAAGTTTTTGGTGGAATGTATACAAGTATTGATTCCGCAATGAGTCGTATGAAAATAAACATGGAAAGCGGCAAGGTTAACCCTTTGACACCAGAAGAAGTCAATTCCACTGCTGTAGGTTTCTATAACCCAATCATGTTCCATTATAAAGTTGAACATGTGGCAGTTTAGCTTTATGCAAGAATTTATGCAAAGGATTCATGCAAAGAAAAATTTGAAGATTCTTCATCGACGCTCGAGAAATCAGAATGTCAGAAAACAACAAAAACTGAAATTTGAAGCCCATTCATCAACAGTCGAGAAGCCAGAAAGTCATCAGGCATCACAAACCGAATTCGAAGCTTCTGCATTGGCATTCAAGAAACAAGAATGTCAGCTGCATTCAAAAATCAAATTCAAAGCTCCCTTACTGATATTATAAAAACAGAAAGTCAGCAGCCTGCAAAATCCAAACTAGATGCTAGTTTATTGAAATTAGGAAAACCACAAAGTCAGGAGCCAGCAGAAACTCAATTCTAGAAGTAGGAAAGTCAGGTGCCTGCAGGAACCAAATTTTTAAGCTACTCCACCAACTTTTGAGGAGTAAGAGAGTCAGAAACCTAAAAAAAAACAAAAGAGAAGCTCCTTCATCGACGTTCGGGAAACTAGAATATTAGCTAGATACAAAAGCCAGATTTAAGGCTCCATCATCGACGTTCGAAAAAACAAAGAGGCAGCAGCTACAGAAACAAAAATCCGAAGCTCCTTAACCGACTTTTCAAAAACCAGAATGTTAGCAGCCAAAAAAAAAATCGAAGCCACATCATGGCCTGTCTGGAAACCAACCAACTATACTAAAAATTTGATTTTTTGGTGCAGGATTCATAATTTTAGTAAACAATCCATCTCTTTGGTTTAAAACGTTACAGTTTTGTTGGTACTTCATTTCTTCATTGTAAAAACTTATTTTTCAATTCAGAAAATTGATCTTAGTGGAAAATTGATCTTCCTGGTTGAAAATGAATCCATACAGTTTAAAAGTTAAACTATCCTATTAAAAATTGGTCTTTCATGGATTTATTGGAACAGTCCTATCTCTTTCTTATAATTTATATTTTCTGATCTAATAAAAGAAGTACACTAATGAGATTATTATTATTTATTTACTTCATCATCGTTTTATAAATTTAAATTCGAACTTCAAATCATTTAAGATACCTTGGTCTCATTCCGTCAGAAAGTAAATAAATTTCCCTGTATCAAACAAAATCTTCGACGTGTGTAAATTTAATTTGACTACCAAAACCTGTAAGAATGTGTCAAATCTAAAAAAAGAATTATATTCCTGGTGCAATTCGACTTCTCCAAACATTAGGTAAAGATGAGCGACATGTCTGCCAATTGCTAAATCTCTGTTCATTCGTTTTCACGTGTTTTCAACGTGAAAAAAGACAAACTGTTTTATAATTGTCAGATGACAATCACCTACATTTTTCATATCAGAACTCTTTTTTATGTACGATGAAAATCTTGATACTTAATTATCATTTTTTATTGGTTTAATTTTAAAATCATCATATGAAGCTGAAGGAGTTGCCGCGACCTTTCTTAAATTGATTAAGATGAAGTTATCTTTTCTGCATGTCACATTTCCTGTTAGACAACTCGTAAAATCTTTTAAATTCTTGGGGTTCCATAATATTAATATTAATGGTGGAAACAGCAGCGTAACTTCAAACGAATGTAATCCTGCCTTTCTTGGTTCTTCTCGTGGAAACCATGAGCTTTTCCTTGTCCAAGTAAAGAGTCTCTGAACCACTACCGTCATACTAATCAAATCATCAATGACAAGCACGCACCTATTGACGCTCCATTTGCTATTTAATCTTTCCTCATTGTGAAGATCCACAAACTTTTGAAGTGCTTTCTGCATAACCGTAGTCAATTTGATTAGTTTGAGGAAGTTTTCCTCATAGTAGGTGTCCTTACCTAAATTCCATTTCCGGTCGCACTGATCGGGTTGACGGGGCAGGATAGCATGAAGCTTTTGGCGACTCTACGAGAGACTTGATGGTAGAAAGTATTAAACTGCGCATAAACAAAACTTCATCATTTTTCAAGAGAAATCAGGTTTCTAAATGTTTTTGTATTAGAAATTGGTAGGTCAATTGATTTCACTTAAAATTCAATGTCTGGCGACGCCAAAGGATGATTCGGGACATTGTGACCCCCATAAAATACATTGAGTGTAAAACCCATGGTCGTTTCGGTCTCGACGCTCATTAGGAGTTGGTCGCTTTGTTCTTCTGATCCAGGGGAGAGCATTCCTCGTCTGCTCAGTGACAGGGTTAGCATTATTGCCTTCAATAGACTCAAATATTTTGTAGTGAGTAATGTGCGGTGATTTTTGGAAAACCCAAAAAATATGTATAACTTTACAGGGCGTAGTTGTGGTTACCTCTCAACTCGTTGAATTCCTGTCTCTAGTTTCAAAATCATTTAAATTCTTAACTTCTTTTCGTTCATTTAGAGAAACACAGGATTTTCCTAGGGCTTGTAAGCACATCAAAGCAATTCTCGAGAATGAAACCTTGGTGAACCAATACATTTATCATCAGCCCCCAAATACTATGCTGGCTCAAGTGTTTCAAATGATCCATCATACAGGACTGATCAATAATTTTTGCCTTGTAAGTCCAAGGTTCTTCTATTAAAGCGAAAACTATTGGTTTCGCAGTCAAGCATCCACTCAAGACAGAAGACGCTTCTTCAGCTTAGTGGATCGTTATCTGGATAATATCTAGACTGAAAGGGGGACATCTAGAGTCCATCAAAGCTTTTGCTTGACTTCTTCACTTCCTTCGAAAACATCTGCTGTTGTCTTTAGGTATCGTTGTGGTTTTTTGACCGGATCTTCATGGTCATCCTTTCCAACCCATAGTACAGCCTGCTGTTGATCTTATCGAGATTCTTCAACACACCCAAGTCCACAGTAATTCAAAGTTAGGTTGTTTATGTAACCGCCTTGACGTCGATAACCTTCCATTCTGCTGTCTTCAATGACAGATTCTGGACTGATGTCCTCCTAAGTGCTGCCGTGAGTTCCACAAATACTTCAGGGAGCCAACCTAATAGCTTAACCTGCTTTGGAAGGCATTAACTATCGATGAATTTGTTTTTCGCTCCCGCCCGAAGTTGTAGTTAGCGAACAGCTTTAGTGACTCAATTTGGAAACACTTTTTCCGAACAGAGGACGATGATAGCATCTTCATTGGAGCGGCAATCTTCAAATCTTAGAATGACTTATCCGGGTTGAACCCCGTACATTTACTTCTCCAGTCCTGCAGCAATTGAATCGATAACGAAGTTACAGTTTCTCCTTCTCTGAGACTCAGTTTAAAGCATTTCAGAAGTATTTCTACACAAGTTTCATACTTGCAAGTTCGGATCTTTTCTCCACTATATTTATTATCCAAACTTAACTTGTACTTCATTTTCTCGATTCGTCGTATACCATTGTTATTTTATCCATTTTTTCCCAGCGATAATAGATCCTTTTGCCTAAACAACTAGAAGGCTTGCTAAGATGAGAGTAGTGATGTTTTTTTTACATTCCAGTAGAAAAGATTGTCTCCTATTATAAATGTCTTTTCTACAATCAGCATTTTCATCTCATATCTTTCTACCACAAACTTTGTCTACCTTTATTTTTATTGAACATTAATTTAAAGTTCGACCATATGTATATTTTAAAGCTAGCGCTAAGTTGGCTTTCGAAAATAAAGGAGCAAATATATCCAACATTTTCCTCAAGGGAATTATATTCCTCAGCAGCTGAACCTTCGAATAATGTTGAATTTAACTAGGTTTTGTAATTCAGGGTCATTCCTTGTATCCTTAATATAAAAATTCTAAATTCCAAGAGTTTTTATGCGTATGTAAATCTGCTGAAGACTGTCCAGGACTGGATGCAATAGTCTTTTTGAAGGAATGAAGAGACATTCCTGCCTAATTTTTGAGTACATTAAAAGAGCTCAGGTTATAGTAGACTCCTAGAATCTGGCTGTCAGGTGTCTTCGCACTTTTCCAAAGTAGTAGGAATGATATCTCATCTAACTTTCTGTCAACCTTTTTATGTCATAAGAACAATTGATCAGCTAAGGCTCCTGGGTTCAATTAGATGATAAATTCATAGAAGTGGATTCAAATTTCTGCTTGATCTATTGGGAACCTGTTTGCTATGCATCTTGGTGAAAGAGAGGATTCGCATCATCTGGTCAATTGTCCTGCGTTTTAAAGTTTCGAGCTTCAAAATAATTAAAAATATTTAGAAAGACCTCAATTCCTAACTTGCTTGGATAGAATTGATAGGATGAAATGACATTGAGAATCACGAGAGGATTCGAAGTTAAAATATAGACAGTAAAAGTCGAGTGATTGTATATGAAACATGATAGATAAAATGCTGTAATGTCTCTTCACCACAAATACTAATCCTTTCATTGCGTAGGAATGTCGTCACTCTATATTATACGTAATAATGTGATGAAATATTGATGCAATTTTAATACTACTATTGTGAAGAGACAGCATGACGAAAAACAAATGATTCGAAAGCTCTTATAAGATAGCAGCCCTGGTTATATATAGTGAAAAATTGTCAATAATATTCTTTAGATAGACTCTTGTCGAAACTCTTTGCAAGTGAATTCCTCTATTAAGCAAAATATGATGACCCTGATTGGCAGTTTGTGTTTCATTTTTGCAATCTTCCCTAATCCTATTGGTAAGTATAACATTACCTGTATTTTTTAATTCGAAATTATGTAAATAATTTTTAAATTCTTATCAGAGAAGGTATCAGATTTGCGTAAAATTTGAATTCTCCCGTTTCTGTCGAATTTTCATTTTTTGAGATTTCCTGAATCTGAAATAAAGTTTTTATAAATGTGTCTGTCTGTTTTTCTGTTTATCTGTGTGTCTGTTTGTCTGTTCGTTTGTCTGTTTGTTTGTCTGTTTGTTTGTCTGTTTGTTTGTCTGTTTGTTTGTCTGTTTGTCTGTTTGCCTGTTTGTCTGTTTGTCTGTTTGTTCATTTGTCTGTTCTTCTGTTTGTTTGTTTGTCTGTTTGTCTGTTTGTCTGTTTGTCTGTTTGTTTGTATGTTTGTCTGT
>CAKNXH010000625.1:0-11986 GCA_932178445.1 Andricus quercusramuli | reverse complement strand
TGTTTATCCGTCTGTCTGTTTGTCTGTTTATCTGTTTGTCTGTTTGCCTGTTTGTCTATTTGTATGTTTGTCTGTTTGTTTGTTCGTCTGTTTTTCTGTTTATCTGTTTTTCTGTTCGTTTGTCTGTTTGTTTGTCTGTTTGTTTGTCTGTTTGTCTGTTTGTCTGTTTGCCTGTTTGTCTGCTGGTCTGTTCGTTCATTTGTCTGTTCTTCCGTTTGTTTGTTTGTTTGTTTGTCTGTTTGTCTGTTTGTCGGTTTGTCTGTTTGTTTGTATGTTTGTCTGTTTGTCTGTTTGTCTGTTTGTCTGTTTGTCTGTTTGTCTATTTGTCTGTTTGTCTGTTTATCTGTTTGTCTGTTTGTACGTTTGTCTGTTTATCCGTCTGTCTGTTTGTCTGTTTATCTGTTTGTCTGTTTGCCTGTTTGTCTATTTGTATGTTTGTCTGTTTGTTTGTTCGTCTGTTTGTCTGTGTGTCTTTTTGTCTGTTTGTCTGTTTGTCTGTTTGTTCATTTGTCTGTTCTTCTGTTTGTTTGTCTGTTTGTCTGTTTGTTTGTCTGTTTGTCTATTTGTCTGTTTGTCTGTTTGTCTGTTTGTACGTTTGTCTGTTTGTCTGTTTATCCGTCTGTCTGTTTATCTGTTTGTCTGTTTGTCTGTTTGTCTGTTTGTCTGTTTGTCTGTTCGTCTGTTGGTCTGTATCTCTGTCTGTGTTTCTATGTGCATAGATAGGACGCATTCTTTATTTTTTTTTGTAAGAAATAATATTAAAAATTCAATTGTTGGACAGAATCCACAAACTATGGGAAGAATGAATTTACAAAAGCTGCTCATCCAAAAGAGATCAGTGAATTTGTTACAAATTTCTTATTGTTCATTTTTGAATAGGACGGGTAGATTTTCGTTCAGTCGTAAAAAATAAGATTGAAAATAAAATGATTAAATTTATGTAAAAACGACACAATAGAAGAAAAAAATTAATAGACAAAAGTTGTTCATCCAAAAAGGATCTACAGTCATAAGCTTTTGTGATGAAAATACATAAAAAAAATAAAGAAAATGACTTATTGTAAAAACGACACAAGTTCCAATAACTTATTATTTAACAAAATTCTTCCCCTAAATGGTATTTGCAAATGTTTTCCTTCATGATGCGCACTTTTTATAGAAAAAAAACAAGACAATGAGAATACGTATGTTTGAAAACCAATGCACATTATGAATTGAAATAAAATAATTTGATTGAAACGATACATTTTTCAGGGTAGCTGAGAATAAAACTTAATGCAATATAAGAAAAAAATATTTAAGTAATCATTTTGAATGAAATTTGTACTTTATTTCACAATATCTGAATAATCAATCCCAGATTGAGGTACTGAAATAAATTCAATATACGTTTGATGTAATAGTCTTGAACATAACGTAGGAAAGTTCTCAATTTGGCAAAATCCAGTGCAAAGCACGATGTACGTGATGAGAATGTGTTCATTAAATCCCAAAGAGCCTTAACAAAAGAGAATTCACAATCACCATATTACAGTTGTGTTTGTGGGCAAAAAGATTAAGGATGTTCTAGAGAGGTCTTCAGGACATCCCTAAGACGTTAAGGAAAAATTTTGATGAAAAAAACGATCTTGAACAATTTTTTATTCGATTGAAATAATGGGATAGCAATATTGTGTAACTTGTAAGTAGGCCACGTCACCTCTATCAACAAAACGTATTCAAACGTCATGGCTTGGAGATGGTAATATAATAATTATTTACACATTGATTCTTCTTCAGATGACTTTATATTTATGAAAAAAATCCCCAGAAGGAGTTTATTGTTATATAAGTAACCGAAATCCCTGAAGAATAAGTTTAAACATTATTTTTCTTTGCTTGAGAATTCAACTACTCTATTTGAAAGATTTAGTTGAATTTATTTGTTAAGAAATCATTTTCCTTTTAAGAGTTATATTTTGTAAATTCAATCTTTGTAGAGAAATTTCGTCTTCTAGCTTGAAGGTTCAAAAATTTAGGTAAAATTTTCATGCTTTAGTTAAAAATCTTTATTTGCTGAAAATTCGTCTTTTTGTTTCAAAAAACTTTTTTTTAAATTAATTTCAGGTTATTTGATTGAAATATAAACTATGACACTTTCTGTTGAGAATTTATATTTTTAGGTTGAAAATTCAACTATTATGTTGAAAATTTAATTATTTTGTTGAAAGTTAAAGTATTTTTTGAAAAGCCATCCTTTTTTGTCAAATAAAATGTTATGTCTTGTTTCGATATGATGCTCAGCTAGTGCTGATTGCGTGAAATATTTTAGCCGGACGTTACTCTCATGTTCCTTTATACGTTGGCTCACTGCTCTCTCGGTTTTTCCAATACAGAGTATGCCACAAGAGCGAGGGATTTTATTCACTCCGGGATTACTGAGAGGTGCGTTTTTCTCCTTAGAATTTTTTAGAAGTTGTTCTATTTTCGCAGGTGGTTTAAATTTGGTTTGAATTTTGTGTTTGTTGAGAATTCTTCCTATTTGTTTTGTGATACCTTGAGCGTAGGGTAGGATGATGGTCATTTTTTTCTTTTTCTGTAGAACGTTGAGTTGAACTTTTTTTTAACAGTATTTTCTTACTGCTTCATCAATTTTGTTTATTATGATAATCGTTCTCTATGAGGATTTGTGAAACGTTTTGATTTCTTTTGTCAGTTACTAAGGGAAAAGCGGGGGCAATACAAGATAATCCATTTTAAGGAGGTTCTCAAACAATGAGAATCGAACTTTATTTACAGGTAAACGCGGTTCTTGTCGTACTTTTCGGATCATAAATTTCCTGTGCGCAAAATACCAACATTAATAAAAATTTATCTTTCCTTTCTGGTTGCAGAGTTAAGTACACCGTCCGAGTTTCTACCTAGTATCAACTGCAATCTTGGTCTTCTTTGTCACGGACCTTCTACATCATCTTCTCAAATAAATCATTCCACTGGAAGATTTCTTTTTTCGCCTGAGCCAGCTCTCCGAGCCAGGTCAAGGTCTCCACCTCCTGGACATCCTCTTCCGAGGCTTCCGCCTATTTCCAGATTTATTGTTACTCCCACAAAGCTACCTTCTCCTGACGGAAAAGGATGTGGAATTGAACAACTCCCATTCATTCGGCTTACTCCATTTGGAAATGTGCACCGAACATTCGATCTTCGTAGATACACTTTTCCTGCCGATAGAGGAATTAAAATCAGATCAGAAAGGAATAGATATGTGCTTATACCAAACCAAGAGCAAATCGTGTTATCATCACCTGACGGTAATGTCTATGCAATATTGGAGACTTATAAATTTCTTGCTGGAATCTATACTAGTTTCAAAAGCTCTATGAGACGTTCGAAGATAAACATGGAAACCGACAAAGTTACCCTATTGACATCAGAAGAGATGAATTCAACTCCAGTAGGTTTTCATCGCCAAATTAGGTTCCATTATAAAGTTGACTGTGCTATAACATTATCGCTTTAACCAGCAATCTATTCCTGGTTGTGCTTAATATTATTCGAGGTTGATAATCGTCGAATTTGTCTAATTTCACAAATATGGTATGGATTTGAACAAAAATTATGATAACTTTTAGTAAAAGTAATGTATTTCAAACTTTATTATTGAGAATTTCAATCAATTTACGTATACTGTGTCCTGTTCAGTAGATTTTAACCAGCAACACTAATTCAATACAATGCTTGTATTACATGAATACTGGCCCTAACTGTATTTTTGTTAGACCTAATTAATAAAGAAATCTTAGGAATAATTAGTTTGTTTTATTCAATATTTGTTGTTTATTTTTACGTTTCAGAATCCTTAGTGGCTCACCATGGCTCAACGTTGCTCAACATGGGATAAGCATGGGATAAGCGTGGGGTAAGCGCGGGGTAAGCTTGTGGTGAACGTAGGGTAAGCTTGGCAAAACTATCGAAAATGTGGAAGATGTGTACAATTTACTCATATTATCTTTTTCTGAAGACATTGTTGGAAGAAAAGAAAAATATTGTCAAAAGTTCTGCTCTTATGTATTGACTTGCTGCTCCGCATTTCGCCAACTTGTCTGCCTTTTCCTTGCCCTTGAGCCATGTGTGACCAGGGAACCATATTAGAGCCACTTCGTATTTTTCTGTGAATTGGTTTGATGCAATTTTGCATTCTTCAATCAGTTCCGATGTTATTTCTGGTTTCCTAACTGTAGTTGATGTCGCTTGACTGTCCAAGCAGATCGTAATCTGCCTGTAAGTAGCGTTATCTTCTATTCATGTTTCAGCACAGCGAAGGACGGCCAGAACCACCTCTCGACCCTTCCTTTCCCCTGGAACCATCTGTATACCATATTCTCCCTTGGAGAAGCTCTTTACCTAATTAGGCCTTCGCCCCATCTGGTTTCGAGTCTCCCCCGGCGTAGCATGCTTCTTATCCAGCTTACTAGCTGGTCTGGCACGCCATACCTCGAAGCCTCTGAGCGAATGACATCTGGAGGAGTATTGCTGAAGGCACAATCCATATACAAAAATGTGCCAAAGCTCTACCCCTTTTGTTTCAGCTGCTCCTCCAATTTTTGCACGACAGCATGGAGCGCAGCTTGCCGAGAAGCATGCTGACTTCTTTAGAGCGGAAAGGCTAAAAGCACCTCATTTCTGATATACCTCTCGACAGCTTCTCCAATGTCTTCAGGATAGAAGAAGTTAAGCTGATCAAGCTGCAATATTTTAAATAGTTCCGTCAGTGGAGGGACGTTGTAATTCATGCCTTCTCGTGAAAGCGCTGGAGAGATGCCATCCGCCCCTGATGATTTGAAGGGGCAGAAGGACCCTACGTTCTATTCCGCCTTCTTGTTATCAACGACCTTGGTGGCGAAATTTCAATCATCCTTCTCCATCTCTTTGCCCAGACCTCCACCTCTCGGTCGGTTCAGATTCGTTGGCACCCCGGGAAGTGAATTTCCATTAGGTGATTCAGCGTTGCTTCTTCATATTTGGCAAACTCACAGTTATCAACCCTGATTAGCGCGAGGCGATCTTCCGTGTTCTTCGCCAGGATCTTGTGAAGCCTCGCTGTTCAACGCATATCCTTCGATTCCTTGCAGCAAACCCTCTAATCCTTCTGCTTATACTTTTATACAGCCTGAAGGAAATTCAGTTCTATTTGCCCTGAAGCACAACGCGTTTGTCTTTTTACGGAGGTTCTCCAGGTGGGTGCCTACCTTTGAGTTCCTCTTCCTATGAGTCCCAAAGTGTGTTTCTGGGGTTTCTGACCATTGAAAACCATCGGTTTTCCTTAGGTTCCCCGAAACAAGATATATTTGAAGTCCAAAAGAGATTACTTATCAGAGACTCTCCAGCCCACTACCTCGCTCTTCAGTTCATTCGATCATAGAGTAAAGTCAAGAACCTCACTATTGTTTTTAATCTCGCATGTGGGAGTATCATCCCGATTCAGGATCTCCAGCTTGGCGTCCGATAGATTTTCGATTCAATTTCAATCTCTGTCATTGATGTTTGTACTTTTTCACACCGTATGTTTGGTGTTTGCATTACATCTCAACAGCAGAGACTTCTCGTTCTCCTAGCAGTGCCGAATTAGAGTCTCCACCTCTCTGAGAGTCGGGGGTCCCTCAGCATCACCCGGGGAATAAGCCGTAGCAATATCCACATCTAGCCTTTCTCCGCTCCCACTCCTGAGTCTCACCTTGATAATGGTGAATTCCCTGGACCAGAACGTAGGCACCAAGATCGCATTCATACTTTCGACGGCTAAGCATGCCTTTAGTATTTTCTTACGCAGTGCCATAGATGGTGCCACATCACGACAAGCCACTGATCCTTTCCCTGTTTGACCAGGGTTCTTGGATTAGGGCAAACCCTGTCTACAACACTGACATGCGTCTGCCTAGTACCGCCGAACTGCCTTTGGTGTGGTGAGAAATAATCTGCATAATGGGGATCCCGGGCTCAGCAATCCTAAGGCTGATTCGGGGCACCTCCGGACGCTTATGGTCTCTCTACGGATCCCAGTTGAATCACGCGACAGATAACTTCACCAGCCCCTAAATAGGGTTGGTCATCCAGAACCGAAAGGGTTGTGATTAGGGATTTGGGAACACCAACAACTAGAATCTAGCCTCTCCTCTCCGGCCTGGACCTCTGCCTGCCACAATACACCTTCTGCGACTCGGGTTCTGAGTCGGGTTCTGGAATCTTAGGCGCCTCAGAATGGTCAACGGACCTTCTGGTTTGCCGGGAATCAGTATGGTTGCATTGCGGTACTTTTGCAGACACTCCGTCCCCTTGACATCCATGTTTAGTCGCTCTCTAAGCGTAAATGTTGGAGTTCTTTCTAATGTTCAGTCGCGCGACCAAATCTCTGCAGCCTCCACTGCGATGGCCCCCAACTGAAAAAGATATCGTTGAATCGGGGGGCGCGCACCTCGCGGAGTAACGCCTTAATCTCTTTAGAGATTTTCTCCCTTCAGCCTGTCCAACCTCTCGAGAGTCAGACAGGTTTCAGGATAATCCAAGGCAACACTAACTCTCACCAGGATGTTTATAGTCATCTGCGCGAAAGTAAAGTTCTGTGTATCCAGGGCCTTCTGCTGTTTTAGCTCCCTGTTTGGTACAGTTTCTCTGAAGTCCCTCTTCCTCTTGTCCATAGGATGAGCCTAAGAAGTTGCTCTTTTTTTTCTACGCTACGTTCCCTCTTTCTCACGGAGAGTCCCGTTAGCTGCACTCTCACCGTGTCGACAATATTGCGCCCATAATTGTCAGAAGTTCACACCGCTCCTGGTGAACGGCTCCCAAAGGTGCCATCCGACTTTAGCGATGGGTTAGAAGGAGGTCCCAGAACGGCCCCCTCATTGTTCTTGGTTTGTTTCAAGTGTTCTGCTGATTTTTAACCCAGGAGAAGCTAGGGAAATTAGAAACGCCTCCGCAGAGCCCTGCTTACTGGGGGCGGGTCTGAATACTATGGGATTCGACCTGGTGTCCCAAAGTGTATATGAGATGAGATAGAAATATCAAGAAGCTAAATCATTTGTTTCTTCAGTGGACGCAATTTTATTATTGAGCAACATCTTAAAACTTACTGGCAGACCTGAAAATTTTTGTTTTGTACATCTCTGCTATAAGACCATACACAGCATAGCTTGATCTTATAATCAATTATTATTAATTTCAAACAAGAGATGGGGTCATCCAGAAATTATGCTCTTTTCCTTCTGTAGATTGAAGAAATAGTTTGTTTGATACTATTTCCGTAATTTAAAAATTTTTAATTGAAAGGATGTAATCGATAAATTCAAGGAATAATTGATTTCATCACATTACTTAAAACCGAGGAAATCATTTTGTTTGATAACATAAAATTTTAATAGAAGAACGCGATTGTGTAACATTTTATGATCATATGATCAACACAAGTTTCTGTTTCGATATAGAAAAATCGGAATTATGTACATACTGAATCTAGCTTACCTAACTTGGCGAAATAGCGTACGTGAATAATGCCAAGTACTCCATGTCACATTGAAAATAATCGATAACAAAATTTCAGAATTCATTTTTTTTCAATTTCACAAACTTACCTTTCTAAATTCTTTTCGCTTCTCAAATCATTGTTTCTGAGACCCTGCACAGAATAATTATTAAAATGTCACTCTCTAGGAAATGGATTAACAGAATCCGGATTATTTTGAATCTTTCGTTCATTATTGCAAACATTCTTGGAACGAGTTCAATTATGAATTCTTGACATTTATTCAGCGATTATAATCAATTTAATGTTAACATTAAATAAATATAAATTAAGGAGTGAGCGAACAAAATATGGTAATTTTTTTTTCAAGGAATGAGTCACGCATAGTTTCAACATTTCCGGGACACGTGGAACATGACTATTGACTCTTGGTTTACAAATAAATTTCATTTCATTAAAACGCCATTGAAACGAACAGATGTCCCAGGCAGAAAAATCAAATAAAGTTTATAGATAGTGGAAAGATTTAGGTATTATTTTCATCTCTTTTATGCAATCTATTAATATTACTAGAATTTTTCTTCTACCTCTGTTGTCATTGTAATACTGTATTTCTCTAAAATAATCATCTAAAATTGATTTATTATGTTTTGCTCGCTTACTCCTCACTGTCGAGTTTAATTTTGACAAGTTTATTAATTGAGTCTTTTTTCATGAAGGCTCATAAAAAATAATTATCTCAGGAAGACAAAGTTAATATTTCTAGCTCATGAGATGACGACCTCAGTTTACATACTCCTGTGAAGCACCAGAATTTTGCATCAGTTACACTATTAAACAAATTCCTTAATACTGCTGAAGTCAGATTTCCTCTTTTTGGCAAAAATGAAGATAGTTTCTACTTCGCTCTGCACCTTTGTGATGATCTTCAATTCTATTGGTAAATATAATACTATAATCTGTAATTTTGAGTCTGATTTATTTAGCAGTTCCTCTTAATCGTGTTTTTTTCCCAAACTTGTATAACGTATGAGAAGTCATGCACGTGGCCTTACATAGCAGAATTTCTTCCACTTTTTTTACGTCATTATTATTACGATTATTAATTTTGAAAAAAAAACAGCCGTGATTATTATTTTTTTTTAGCTTTACGTAGCGTGGCTTCTACAAACATCTCATTAGCGACGAAAGATAAGTCCTATTTGTCTGACAAAATATAAATTTCGTTGAAAGTAAAGATTTATTACACTACTAAAAGAAAAGGAGGCAAGAAATTTTTATCGCGTTCTGAGGGACGTCGAAAATAATCTAACAAGTTGAAAAAACTAGCCTATCGATAGCCTGGCGATACCTATCTAAACATACTTTTAGGGTCATTAGAAATATTTTCCATTTTCTACTCAGGAATTTCAAACAAATTTTTGTGCATCGATGAAATTCTTTGGACACAATGATTTTTTTATCAAATGAGTAATTAATGGAATGATGTTCCAACATTTGTGGAAACCACCCTTTAAAATATACCAATTTGAATTTAATTGGAGGGCTGTTAATGAATTTTCTCTATTCCTTATTCAGGGAAAGCGTACAATTTTTGCATCAATCAATATCATAGGTCTAAATGATGTTTTGATCTGTGCTATGATCTGTATCGTGGAATCTTTGATAAATCTAAACAAACTTCAAAGAGCAATTTTATTATTATCATTGAAGCTTCAGCATGATTGGCACTTTTTGATAGAACTATATAATGTCATTTTATTTCTGTCACGTATTGTAAAATTAATCCTTCTCTATTTCTTCCCACAGAATCAAGTTACGAGTCTCAATCTACAAACCCTGATGGTTCAAATACTCAAGGAAGTCCTCCTAGGCGGCGGGAACCACCTCCCAGTCTGCGGGACCCATTAAAAACAAGAGGTTTCTTCACTTTTCCTCAGGATGTTCGTTTTTATTATATATCCGAAGAACCTGGAAGAGAGGGCTTTCAGCTTATACCAATACATACCATATTTCGTGTACAATATAACAAGTATTATAATATCTTTGGATTTTATGATCACAGGGAAAAGGATCCTATAACTGGTGAAGAGCCTATTAAAAGAATATACGAAGAACCTAACTCACTGTCAATGGTAGCATTAAACTGGAACCGCCGCCTGCGTGCTAGACTTCTTATTATACAAGAAATACTCTTTTTGGATGACTATCCAAATGGTGCACCATATCCGATGTAATTCCAATTAATCTTGCATAATCCCTGGAAATCTTCTGGAATCTCTTGAGATCCCTGTCAGTGTTTGGAATATTATTATAGATATAAGTTTGTGAACATTTTTAATTTGCATTAAGCATTATATGTGAGATTGTGCGTTGATCCAGACTTTCTGCAATTTCAACATTACTTTCTTTCTAACATGGGATTTATAGTATACTCCTCTTAGGTATATAAAGGTGGTGGATAACTTCTTACAAGGGACCTAACTTTAAAAGAAAGTCGTTGAATTATATAGCAGCCTACAATGTTTACGACCTGTACTAATTACTATCTTAGGAACAAAAATGAAGTTTCAACTTCATTTTTTCTTCGAGCGAGTGCTCGGGGTCGACATACGATGTGTGGTGTAAAAACTTGGCTTTGAGCAAGGAAAACAATATCCCAACACTAAAAAGTTCACAAGTGGACTGCAAAGGATAGAACCTGAACTTGCACATACGGATGTTGAAATTATATTAAAATTATATCAGCTATTATTCTAGCAATTACTCTTCGACTTCCAAATGCATCAAGTTGTCAGTGTTAGCTTACGTTTAATAAAGTGTGTCATTCAAAAAGCTATTAGGAGTTGTTAATTGGAGACCTGATTATTCAAATCCTAGAAAGTTTGTTAAAATCCTGTAAATCCCATTAATTCCTATTAAATTCCATGTAGCCTACTGAAAACCCTTAAAATCTGTAACATTCAACTGAAAATCTATTTTATACAAACATAATATTGAATAACAGATTGTAATGTGCCGCGCTTTAGTTTTGTTATTACATCTATATACTTTTTTCTTTCATAAGAAAGTTAAGTATATTCCCAAAATATTATAGAAATATTCCATATTTTGAGACTATCAAATAGCGAAATGCATATATTTTCGTTTGGGTTTCACGAAGGTATCGCCATTAGAGTCAAGCGTTACGAACCACTAAAACCCGTGAGGATTTGAATACAAAAAAAAAAATATAGTCCACTGTATAATTATTATATTGAAATAATATGCTATCATGGGCGTCCTGTTTTGGATTCCTTTAAAAGAGAATGACAACTTGATTGTTGGAATTTTTTTTTCAAATTCGAGCAAGAAATCTAATTGATTTTTCTGACAATGTTCAGTCTTACAATCATTGCATTTGCCAGAAAAATCGGTGTTCCAAACTTATGATTGGTTTTGAAGTAGATAATGTGAGATTTTATAATTATTTTATGAATTGCTGAATGAGGATACTTTTTACATAGTTGTTTAGCACCTTGGCTCTATTTTTATATTGATCCAAAAATTTGAAAATAAATAACATTTACCTTAGTGAAAGTGTAAAAGCACAATTGTAGTACTTTCATCCAATTGCTCTTACAAGCCACAATGCGCTTGAACGAAAATTGTACAAAAAAAAAACAAAATGGATTCCAGTAGCCAGGAGACGGGCGAACCAATCTAAAGGAAAGCTCCCAATTCAATTATCAAATACCCAGCCACAAAAGCGCATCTAGAAAAACAAGTGTTACCGTCATTCACATCACCTTATGAGTCACAATGCGCGCAAACGAACATTGTGGAAAGAAAGGATTATGTAAATTCAGATAGCTTTGCAATTCTTTATATCCAAATGTTCGGCGAGCCAAGTGAAGGACGAACCAATCACCGAGAAAGCTTAATTTGGTTATAAAGCACCTACCTACTATTATTCTCTAGTACAGATTTGAAAAAAAAAAAAATTGATAGCAGTTCGAACTCGAAAGTTCATTGCCTCACTACCCGATTCGGGAAGTGTTTCTAGGTGGATATTTACTACCAGTGTGGTCCACCAGACCCACGACGGGCCAACAGCACGCAGTATTCCCGAACGGTCACCCATCTCAGTACTAACCGCGCCCAACGCTGCTTAACTTCAGTGATCTTACGAGATCTGGTGTTTTCAGCGTGGTATCGCAGTTTTAAAATAAGATGATTAATTTTTTTTAAATATCACTATATAGTGCATCCATTAGGAATGTTAAAAAAAATCAAAACACTAAATCACAGCACTGCACTTGAAATTTTAAATGATACACGGAGAGAAGTTAGACTTGAATTCAAGAATCTATTGCGTGACGGGTACCTCACTTCCTAACGTAGAACACTCTCCTCTGGAGCGTATACCAAAAACGACCTCGTCCACACGAGCGTTGAAACCGAAGTAACGAACGATCTGGGAGCTGTCTCCCAGTCAACTCTTTCTCAGTG